>PVJS01020739.1:0-32262 GCA_004027185.1 Glis glis | reverse complement strand
AGAGAGAAAGAGAGAGAGAGAGAGAGAGAGAGAGAGAGAGAGACAGGGAGAGAGAGCGAGAGAGCTGAGGCTGGCCGCGAACCTGGATCCTCTGGTCTCCGCCTCCCAAAGTACTGGGATTACAAGCGTGCGCCACCACGCCCGGCTGCAATTCTAAATATTACATGTAAGATGTTAAAGAAACATGCCACATGAAAAAAAAATTTTTTAACCAAAGGTATACAGGATCTCCATCTAGTGGACAATAGTACAAACTGCAGGTCTGTAAGCTATTTCTCTGTTTTTTACATCAAGCAAATAATTGAATCAAATATTATCACCAACAACCAATTATCCATTTTTAGTAGGGAGTAGGGAAAATTAAATTAGGAAATTTAAAAAACCATATCAAATGACTGCTGAATAATACAACATTGCTTAATTTTAAAAGTATATTCTAGCTGGGCACGGTGGTACATACTTAAAATCCCAGTATTTGGGAGGCTAAGACAGGATCGCAGGTTCGCGGCCAGTGTCAGCAAATTAGTGAAACCCTGTGCAACTTAGTGAGACCGTTTCAAAACAAAACAATAAAATAGGGCTGGGGGTATACTCAGAGGTAGAAGGCCCCTGGGTTCAATCCCCAATACCACCCCCCCATGCACACACAAAAGTACATTCTATTTAAGACATGTTTGCCTCTTCATTTTTTCACTCATCCACAAGCTCGAAGAACCTTGAGTACCTACTATGTGTCAGATGCTGCTAATTTCTGGGGACAAATAAGAAGTAATGCTTGTTCTTACGTGGTTTAGTGTCCAAAAAGAATCTGTTCATTTTTCTAGTCTTTGAGGAGGAATACAGTATATTCATTTTTATGTTCTTTCAGTAGCCTATTCATAGTGGGTGTTTCATTGTAAAGTTATTATTAATATTCTACAGGTAGTGGTATTTACATTCAGAATTGTTATTTTTTGCAGTACTGGGTATTGAACCCAGGGGCATTCTACCTCTGAGCTACACCCCCAGCCCTATGTTTTTATTCTTTATTTTTGAAACAGGGTCTCACTACATTGCAGAGGGTCTCACTAAGTAGCTGAGGCTGGCTGCGAACCTGTGATCCTCTTGTCTCAGCCTCCCAGGTACTGGAATTACAAGCATGTGCCACCATGCCTGGCCAGAATTAAAGTTTTAAAAACTGTCTTCATTATAAATATATATTAAGTATAACTTGTAAATGTTTGAGATTAAAATCTGTTCTTTTTAATGTGTGAAAGATTAGGAGATTCAACTGTTTGGAATTCTAACCATATTTTTCTTTAAATCAAGCATTATTGTTTCAAACTGGTTATATTTAAAAAGAAATCTGTGAATAAGAAATAAAAGATCTTTCTTTTTAGAAAGTTACCAAAATTAAAATTTACAATATTTCAGCCTATTGTGCATAAGGCCCTGTGTTCAATGCCCAGCACTAGGGGAAAAAAAAGGAAAGAAAATTCTAAACTACATTTTAAAAACAATTCTTCTAGTATAAGAAGTGCAGGCCAGGAGTGGTGGTACACGCTTGTAATCCCAGTACTTGGGAGGTTGAGACAGGATGATCGCAGGTTTGCGGCCAGCCTCAGGTCCTTAGTGAGGCCCTCTGCAACTGAATGAGACCCTGTTTCAAAATAAAGAATAAAAAAAATAGGGCTGGGGGTGTAGCTCGGAGGTAGAATGCCCCTGGGTTCAATCCCCAGTACTGCAAAAAAAAAAAAAAAAGTGCAGAGGAGATATGTAGAATCTAATAAAATTCTAATGGAAATATTACATACACAGAGAAACTGCCAATATTTTCAGATCACTGAAAACCTAATTGAAAGGCAGGTTCCATTATTTTACAAAATTCAACTCAATTTATATCTAAACGTATGTGTGTAATACACACACAAACATTCAAACATTTGGTAGACTATTAGTCAATGTTATTCTTTGGCTAAAATCTGCAACTGCTACACTATACATCAAAATCAAAACTGATATATCTCAATAATGATCAAGATTTCATATAATACTTTTGTAGGTTTTCAAAATATTCATAGCCTAATGAACTGTTTTGCAGTACTGGCGATTGAACCTAGGGTTTCAAGCATGCTAAGCAAGTGCTCTAGCCCTCAGCTATATCTCCAGCCCCTTTTTAAATTATTTTGAGCCAGGATCTCATTAAGTTCCCCAGGCTGACTGAACTTGGGATCATCCTGCCTCAGCCTTCTAAGTAGCTAGGATTATAGGCATGCACCACCTCACCCAGCACAGCCTATTGAATATTTTAAGAAGTATTTGGCAATGATATGAATATATTTCTGATTTGAAATAAACTTTAAAATAGGAAATGTTCTTGCTTACTATTGACACCAAGAAGGAATTCACTTAGGGAAATAAGTCACTCACTCTGGTTTACTAAGTATCTTGTAAAACTACAGCAGTCATAGTAGATTAAGATAAAATAAAAAGATGATTTTTGAAATCACATTGATGAAGAAATTTACAAACTGGCATTTTGTGATTTTAGACCTCTGCAGCTATGATGCTTTGAAGCATTCAGAGTTTGGAAATGTGGAAGACATCTATTTTTGATCCTAAATCCATTAATCCTTAACAAATAATTTAGTATCTCAACTCCATGGCAAAGTGAACTCCAAACTACAATAGCTTCAATCATTTTTATCCACATAAGAAGCCAAGCTCTACAATTCTCAGTTGTTTTATGCATTTCTAGATCAGTAACAGAAAAGTTCATAAAAACCTAAATGATGCTCTGCATATATTCAATTCACACGCATCAAAAAATTAGCTCATAAAAAAGCATGTTTCCAGTCACACAAATACTATAGGTATTTATTTCTTACTATTTTTAATATGATAATATATGAAAACCCAAATTCAATGTTTTTATTATAAAATATTTCTTAGATGTGTTCTGTGGCTCTAATTTTACCTCATCTATTATAATCTCCAAAGAAAATTTATTTTTTTAATCGTAACTGAAATCTCTGAAAAGTGATATTTTAGTTACTGATAATTATTAGTTGAGATATACATTTAAATTGGTACTTAACCATAAAGAAAGCACAGTTCTCAAGGCACAACTGTGTAAATGCTGTGACATAATTCAAATGTGCCAGTTATCTATTTAAAAGCTCAGTGTTTCATCATGTGTCTAAAATTTCCAGGATCAAAGAAAATGATCTTTTACAGTAAGGAAATAAATTTTTCATTGGGGTGAATATTGCTTTAAAAAAGTCTTTTAAAGTTGACCCATAAGTTGTCTAGAAATGTTTTCTTTTCTTTCTTTTTTTTTTTTGGTATTTGGGATTCAACCCAGAGGCATTCTACCTTTGAGCTAGAACCTCAGCCCCATTTTATTTTTTATTTTGAAACAGGATCTTGCTAAGTTGCTGAGGCTGGCCTCAAACCTGCAATCCTCCTGTCTCAGCCTCCCAGGATGTTTGTCTAGAATTTAATCACAAAACATGAGCATTTTTCCAAGAGAAAAGATTGATTTTTCTGTCATGATTCCAATATATGCTATTACAGATCCCTAGTATACCTGATTAAAATCAACCACATTAAAGATTATTTATATCAGACTTTAAACAATCAAAAGCCACTGAAGTCATTTACTAATCTCAGCAGATGCTCAATTTCTTGAAAGGTGCAGTTAACCAGATGTCTTAATTCCATCTTCACTCAATCCTGAATCAACTGTATAAATGGAAAAAATGGTTGCTATACAAATGAAGTAATTCTTCCACTTCCAGCAGGACTTTAATGCTATGATATTTCACAGGTGTATAGATGAGGGATTTAATTTATTAATTCATTACTTTTCACTTATTCACTAAAAATTTATTGTATGCCTATATGGTAGGCATTCTGCTAGATTTTGTAGTACATCTTTCATAGTGCAGTCTCTCATCGTGGAGCTTAAAATCTAGCAATGGAAACAAAGAAATAATTCATTACCCTCAATAGTTCTAAAACAGAAATGAATGGTATTTGCCACTAAATGGACAGTTGCTGATAGTTCTAATTTTACATAGTAATATAGTAATGTTCTACTTAATACAGTGAATAGGTTGGGCCAAAAGCAAACACAACTGATCTCTTTCCAGAAGTTGGAAACCCTCCTTTAACATGTAAGGATTTTATATAGAATGAACAATCAAACTGGAACAGATATGATTGACAATTTAATAAGATGCAGAAAAAACGATTTTTAATCTTCATGGCACTATAAACAGTGCACAACTTACAAAGGTATTATGCCCCAAATCTCTGCTTATTAGCAAAATCATATTTTCCCTTGGGGTCATCTAAATGTTGGTCATATTTTCTTAAACTGTCAAGGTCTAAGCAGAGTCACAGAATGTTGTCAAAATGAAACAAAGAGAGATATATTCAAAGTTACGTACTTATTTAGTGGCACAGTAGAATGAAGAAGCCTAGCTTTCTAACTTCAAGATCAATATCCCTTTTTATTACACCAGCTAGCTTTACATATCCTACTTAAAAATAATGTGTCAATACAACTAATAAAATCATCAATATGAAGTACTGAAAGATACTGGCTTTCACAATTAACTATAAATAAAACTATAAACAACATTACAAACACTATAAGTACCATAAAAGGCAATTTTCTTTGGTATGGTAAAAAACACTTCACGAAATTCATTGCTAATTTATACTCAACTAACCAATGAGCCAACTTGGGAGATAAGAAAAAAAAATCAGTTTTTTTATCACTGGAAGATGAGATTCTTTTATTTTTCAACTATCTGTTCTTCTTTTAACTTGTGTTCTCTTTAAACACATAGTCTGCACCTTCTTTCTGAAAGCACGACAATAAAAAAAGAACATTTAACTCACTGGGTCTTGTTAGTTGATTTTTTTCTTTTCCTACAATGAGAATTACATTAAACTCCTTTCAGGTTTTACATTCTGTATGTGGTGTGCATAGGGAAACAAAAAGTAGCTGATCTCACTTGACAAATCCCTTGTATATATATCCTTCATGAAAACCAAAGTGGATGTGAACCACAGATAACCTATATTCGAAAACAATAGGGGCTACATTTCCTCAACCAACTGTATCAGTATATATAAAGATATTTATGCGTATGTATCTTTGCCTGTGGCAATGGCCTAATTTTCTGATTTATTAAAATGGAAGGAAAATGAATTTATAAAAACAGATGGCTTTATATTAAAGTCTCTAGTGTTATCAATAATTTTTTCCATATTAAATGAATTATTGAAAGTTCAATTAAGCTACCTCATTAAAAGCCATCTACATAAAACTGTTAAAAGACAAAGTATAAAAAGCATTAAATAAAAGAAAAAGAATCATTCATTATTAATATTTCAACATATTTTGCCTTTTTGGGTTACATATATTTTGGTTTCCATTATGTCATACTGTACATGGAGTTTTGTATCCTATATTTTCCTCTGGTTATAGTAGAATCATCTAATTAAGATTACGTTTTATTTTTATGGTTGCAAAATATCCCTTTATAGATTTTCATAATTTACTATCCAAAGCTAGACATTTAGGTGCTGTTATTTATTTTTTACATCATAATAAAAAACATGTGAAAGAGCCCAATGTTTAGAGTCAAATATAACTCAATTTTTATCTTGCTTCTGTATAGCTATGTAGCTGAACAAATTACTTTGCTTCTCTGATTCTATTATTCTATGGTTGTGGAGCAATTTTAAAGAAAATATAAGTAAAATATCTAGCATAGTGTCTGGCAGAGAGTGCTTAATAAATTATAATTTTTTATAAAAATCTTCTATATTTCAAATTATTTCCTTATACTAATAAGAGTCCCAAAGGTAAAATTATTCAATAAAAATATGAATACTTTAAAGGCTCTTGAAAAATGTCACCATATTATCTCCCTAAATGGTTATACTAATTTAGATTCTCAACAGCAATTAGTATATTCTTGACCAGCAAAACATAACAAGATAAGTTGTGTGCGTATATGAATGTATCACTGTGAATGTATCACTATGATATATATAATGCGCCAATAAAAAATTTAAAAAAGTTATTTACTACTGAACAAATTTAAAACAATAAACTTAGAAATAAAACTAAGCTTAATGGAAAAGCCAATTACCACAAAGAGTAAAACTTTAGTTTCACTAAGATACATACCACTGATAAATTATCCAGTGTAGACTTACCCTGCCTGGGGGGCTGCTATGGCTTTGTGAGAAGGAGACAAGGACTGAAGTTTGTTTCCCAAAGGGCTGCTAACTGAAGACACTTTACCTGAAGGCACACCTTATAATAAAAAACACAAAAGCTTTAAGAATACTCTGAAAAGGAAAATGCACATAAAACAGTGCCGATGAGAAGGAAAACAATTTTTTAGTAATGTTCTTTGTGGCTATAAATTAAATTATAAATAAAAAATTTAAAAGAATATTTTTAAAATGGTATTGCCAGGAACAACATATGCATTTCTAATTTCTAACTTAAAATGTACATGTAAAAAAAGGTACACATTAGTGGTCAAGTATCTTCTTAAACCATTAAATATTTCTCTATTAGAAATAACTGTCAAATTCAAAAAGCTATGAGAAACCAAGGAAGAAATGAGGCAAAAATCCTGTGGTCAAAGAATCAAGAAAAATACTGGTTGATTATTCTGATCAAATGATATACCAATCAAGAACAGAAATTAAGCAAACGAACAAAACAGCTAAAGTAGAAGCTATTGCAAGTTGCTTCATTTTTATCCAGAAATAATTACTAATGTGCTTCTCTTCATAATTATCAATCTGTTTTAATAATTCAGAGTAGACCACTATCTTCATTTCCTTCTCTACTAACATTTTTTTTAAGTTAAGTTATTTCATGGATCTCATTACCTACAACAATTTTGCTAGCGCCACTGGGTTGTGGTAATCGTGAAGATCCGGATGACGTGGTTCCAGGAGAATTTGACTTTTTAAGTGCAGGGGGCTTGTACTAAAATAATGAAAATAAAATATTTAATCAATTATTTTTTGATTATGGATTGTAAACTGGTAATTCAAAAGCCCACATTCCCCTATTGTAAAATTTTAGTTTTAAAAGAACAGACCTATGGAGATGGATGGTGGTTATGGTTGTACAACACTATGAATGTACTTAATAGCACTGACTGCACACTTAAAAATGGTTAAGATGTAACTAAGTTATTTATATTTATAAGGAATTTTTACTGAAATTGGAAGTTTATTTCTGATGAATTAGCTGAATGGTTTATTTGGACTAATCTTTTAATGAAAAACTAAAAATGCCCAAGAAAGTATAAAAAAGTGTAGAAAATGTATATAAAAAATCATTTTAAGTCGGGCGTGGTGGCGCACGCTTGTAATCCCAGTACTTTGGGAGGCGGAGACCGGAGGATCCGGGTTCGAGGCTAGCCTCAGCTCGCGCCTGTGCGCGCGCGCGCACGCGAGCGTTCTCTCTCTGTCTCTCTCTCTCTCTCTCTCCCTAGTGAGGCCCTCTGCAACTTCGTGAGACCAGGTTTCAAAATAAAGTATAAAAAATAGGGCCGGGGGCGTAGCGCGGAGGTAGAACGCCCCTGCGTTCAATCCCCGGTACAGCAAAAAAAAAAAAAAAAAAAATCATTTTAAAAGCACTGACTGTTGCTGGGTGTGGTGGTACACACCTATAATCCCAGTACTTGGAAGGCTGAGACAGGAGGATTGCAGATTCAAGGCCAGCCTCAGCAACTTAATGAAGCCCTCAGCAACTTAGCGAGACCTGTTTCCAAATAAATAAAAATTGGGCTGAGGGTGTAGCTTGCAGGTAGAATGCCTCTGGGTTTAATCTCCAGCACCACACACACATACACACACACACACACACACACACACACACACACACAAATGATTGTCAGATTAGAAAAATAGAAATCACTAGGTCAACTCAAATTGAGATTATAATAACTTCCTAGCCTTCAATATCAATCACATAAATTTTCTGTAGAAATTAGACTGGTCAAGAAAACTAACACCAATAATTTAATTTAAAATGTTTCCAGACTAATAGTATTTCTAGATCCATGAAAGGATCAAAGAAACTTCTCTGGGAAAAGGCACTTCATGTGAATAATTATTATAAACAAGATTTTAACAGTAACAACCAGCAAAAAGTCAGTAACATCCATAGACATAAGTATATACCACGAATGGGGGAGCAGTAGGACCATATCTATTAAGGCTGTCTATGTAATTATCAGACACATATTACAACAAAATTATGTGTATTACATGTAAAGATATAAAAAAAATCTGAAAATATTAACAGGGAACTAGAAACAATAAAAAGTAGGAAACTAGACAAATAGCCAATTTCAAAAAATTAAAAATATAATGACAAATTACAAACTCAGTGGTGGAGAGGGGAAGTGGCTACATAACCCCTACAGGTAACAGCTACAACAGGATTAAAAACAAAAACTAAACAAAACAAAACAAAAATTCTAAGAGATCAGAAACCATGGGAGACCTGAAACAGTATCCTCTGGGTTTAACTTCCTATGAGACCCCTTATCCCTAAAAAGAGAATTAACAAAAGAAATCACAACTCACAGAAGAAGATAAAAGATTCCAGGTTGATATATCATCTATAATCTCCAGTTTTCAATGAAAAATTACTAGCAAATAAATAGGAAAGTATGGCCCACATTCAACAAAAATGACAGTCAACAGAATTTAACTCCACATGGGCCCAGGGGTTAGATTTAGCAATCAAGGACTTAAAAATAGTATAATTATGTCCAAAATGCTTATATACAAAAATATGGTAAATATGGTAACAGTGAATGAATATATAGGGTATCTCAGCAGAAAAGGGAAGACAAAATATAGGCATTTTCAGACAATCATAAACAGAGAATTCATTACCAGTAGATCTACACTACTGATTCAAGAAAACACAGAACTCATTACCAATAGATCTACACTACTGATTCAAGAAAGCACCTTAGACTGATGGGGAATGAAAAAAGAATGGTAACTAAGATTTACAAGAAAGAATGAAGATGCCTGGGAATAATAAACACAGAAGTAAATGTAAAACACAAAGTATATCTATACATAAATTATGTGTGTGTATATATATGCATGTATATTCTTATAGTTTTTTTTCTTCTAATTTCTTTAGAAGCTGATGACTTTTAAAGTGACAAGTATGGTACTATGTAATAATAACATCAAGAATACTGATAGGTTTATAATGTCTATATATTTACATATACATAATAGCACTGAGAGATAAATGGAAATATCCACAGATGGGAATAAATTAAAAACAGATTTTGTTATTCCTAGAGCAACCATTTAAAAAAATTCAAAGATAGAAAGCTAATAGGAAAAATGTCTTTTATTAAGACAAAAGAGACAAAGTAACAGAAGAAACAAAACAAATATATAAATGACAAAAATTAAGAAAGCATCATGGCAGACCTAAGCATGATCTATCAGGAATAATTAATTAAAGGTAAACGTCTAAACACTTCAGCCAACAAGTTGCATTTCCCAGATTGAATGAAAAAAGAAAAACGAGAACCAAAACACCTTATTTAAGGTACCCCAAAACACTTTAAGTTAAAGAAAAGAAAAAAATTGAGCATAATTAAGTTGAAATGGCTACATTCTGATCAGATGAAATATATTTCAACAACAAAAAAAATGTTGCCACAGATACACGCAACAACTAAAGAACGGACATTTTTTCCTAGATGCCACGTAACACACCAAACCAACACTATATACGCGGCAGTAAGACAAATCTCAGTAAGATGAACCCTTGCCAAGTATGTTCTCAGACTACAACAAAATTAAACATGAACAATAAAACAAAAAAGCACCAACGCTGTAAGTAAATTCGCTTTGAAATAAACAATGAGTAACAGAAAAACTACAAATTGGAATATATTTTAAGTTGAATAATAAATAAAGATTTGTAAGATGCAATTAGAGTAACACCAAAACAATGAAGTCAAAAGCCAGTTTCTTTGAAAAGATGTAATAAAATTCATAAGTTTCTAGCTCATAGGTTTCCAAAGTGGACAATACCATCCCCAGGAGTGTTGGAACAAATTACAGATATATAAAAGAACACAGATTTATCACTGCATCTTTCTGTTTATTCCCTTAAAGAAGGCAGATTTTCAGGGAGGCACTGAGTAATTTTATTCTGAAAAGGTGGTGTTAAATAAGTTTGGGAACCTCTGATAGCTAGACTGGTAAAGGAGGAAATTAAAAGAAAACAAAAACAAAAACAACAAAAAACTCCCAATTTATCACAGAGAAAAAAGAAAAGAGAAAATACCGAAATCAGGAATGAAAAAGAGGTATCAATATAAATTCTATAGGCATTACAAGGATAATAATTTTAGGTAAATACACTCAGCTTTTCCTCTTTTTAAGCTGATTATCTCAGGTATTTGTTATAGTAACAGAAGGCTAAAACAGCAATAAATCACACACACACACACACACACACACACACACAACTATAAAGGCATACAGATTAGAGAGGAGGAAGTAACAATTTACTGTGACATGATTGTATACATAGAAAAAAATCCTAAGAAATCTACAAGAAGGCTATTATAATTAAAAGCAAATTTAGCAAGGTAGCACAATACAAGGTCAATATATAAAAATCCACAATACTTCTGTTCTAGCAACAAATGAAAAATAAAGTAAAATTCCATTTATAAGACCAACCCAGAACATGATATACTCAGGGAAAAATATAACAAAATATGTGCATGACTCATATATTGAAAACTAAAAAACACTGTTGAAATAAACTAAAGAAAATCTAAATAAGCAAAAAATATGTTAACAAGTTCATAGAGTGGACAACTCAATATTGCTAAGATGTTAATTCTTCCCAAACTTATTTACAGACTTAATATAATCTCAATCAAATACTAGCAGTCTCTTTTTTAAATTAACAGTTGTAAAATTCATAAATAAATGTAAAAAAACTAGAATAGCCAAACCAATTTTTAAAAAGAAAAACAAATAGGAAAATTTAGATTGGTTCTCAAAATTATTAAGATGCTGTATTTAGTATAGTGATAGTGTGGTATTGATTAAAGAACAGGCATATAAATCAATGAAACAGAACAGTTTGTCCTGAAATAAGCCCCCCCAAACACACACATATTCAACTGATTTTCAACTGAAGTGCCTAGACCATTTATTGGGAAAAGGCATGTCTTTTCAACAAAGGTGTTCTCTTTTTTGTGGTACTGAGGAATGAACCCAGGGCCTCCCACATGATAGGCAAGTACTTTACCACTGAGCTACATGCTCAGCCCTTTTTATTTTTTTCTTTTGAAACAGGGTCTTGCCAAGTTGCCCACACTGACCTCAAATGTGCAATCCTGCCTCTGCCTCCTAAGTATCTGGGATTACAAGCATGCACCACCAGCTTAAGAAAAGGTGTATTCCTCCATAATGATGATCTTGATGATGATGATGATGATAATGATATGGTCTATTTACAATAATGTTTTAAAACTTCAGTACAAGGACTCTCTCAAAGAAGCCCCTGTTGTATTGGGGGGTTTCTTAATGCAAAACATTATTCATAAATAACAACAGAGTTGATTATTTACTATTGATTAAATTACAGCACTCAAAAAATACTGTTCCAGCTGGGTGTGGTGAGCTTCTGTCATCCCAGCTACTTGTGAGAATCCTTTAAGCCCAGGAATTCAAAGAAGTACAACAGGAGCAACATAGCTACCCTCTCGCCAGAGAAAAAAATGTTTACAAATAAAAGCTTTGCGGAAACTGAAATCTGCTTAAAAGTCTAAATTAATAATGTTTTCTGTAAGAGTATGCTTAAAGAAAAATAATAGTACTATAAAAATTAATTTACCATGACAAAACCTTATATGTTATATAGTTTATGGTTCTCTAAGAGCTTTCACATACATCATTTCATTTGCTTCTCACCATCAAGTAGATTTATTATTTCATGGATAAAGAAATAAACGCTTACATACATGACATGTTATTTGACTAAGAGTTCCAAAGCTGCAATTAGGATTTGAATCCAAGTTTCCTTTCCCTCATGTATATAACTCACATGGAACCAGAAAACATTTGTGATTTTCAAACTTTGACTTTTATTGTCATTAATTCAGTTTTCTATCCCTTCTGGGTTTCCTCTGAATCTGGTTCATCTACATTTAATTCATTTTCTTGCTTTATTACTCTTTAAGTCAGTTTATTGTCAAGTGCCTACTAACTCAGGTGCTTTTCAAATCAATTAATTTAAGTAGTTTTTCTCAATTAGCCACTTAAATTTCTTATTAAACCCCTTAGGCTAATATACATTTTAGCAGTTGAGGAAACTCTAATGTCCTATACATGCATAAACATAAGACTATGAATCTCAAGGTGCCGCTTTCTCATTGATTTGTAGAAATGAGTAAAGATGAGCATTTTACCTGTGTCCGAGAAGTTGGTTTTCCTTTGGTTTCAGTAGAAAATTTGCTTTTATTACTAATACGTGCTGCTTGTTCTTTACAGAAATTTATATGTCTATCAGCTGCATTCTCATTGAATCTCCTTTGGCAATATGGACACTGAATATAATCTAAAGCAGATAAAAACAAAAACAGATTAATAACATAATACTGAAATGAGATACTAAGAACCATTTTTTTATGAATTTAAGATGTATAACGACATAACATCTAAAGAGCCAAAATTTCCGTTTCTACGTTAAGATCTAGCCTGACTTATCTAAACTTGGTAAAAACTTAAAAGTCTAATAAATCAAATATTCTCCTAAAGTTGAATCAAATTTTTAAAAAATGAGAAAAAAAGAATCAAAGATAAATCTTCAATACAAAAGAATGAGTTAGTAGAAGAAAAGTATAATTTCTTTTTACCTCTAAAATACCATATGCCTTCATCCTGGATATAACATTTTATATGGTAGGCTAGTTAAATAGTAATAACATATCAAAATGCAACTTAAAATATGAGCTCATCTATAAAATCTTTCATTTCAATTTGAGAAAACCATCAAGAAACAGTTTAATTCACTTTCAACAACTGCCTTCTCTTGGAGGTCTTAACAGTTTGAAGAAGTGATAAAAATTCCATTGACATAATTCAAATTTAAGAGACAGCAAATATTTCCAAGATAAAATATTCTCCCCAAACATAGCTACTATAAATAATTTTTTAAAAAATTGAATCTCAAAGTTAACACAGAATCAAATCTTACAGCATCAAAAAAGACCTCAACTATGTAAGACACTAGGAATAAACAAAAATTATGTCAAAAAAACTCCACTTATTTCAACAGGTTTGCTTTGGGATAGGATATGTGCCTTTTAGAATTTACATTCATCTACAGCTCAGGAATTTGTCTGCTTAGTAGTGGAGTAGGTCTAAAACCTCTTAATAACAAAGAAATTATTTTTGTCAAGCTCAAAAGATTAAAATATTCCTAAATACCAAATTATCCTGAAAAATTGACACTTGTATATATTAAAAACAAACAAACAAACAAACAACAATAAAACGTAGCCCAAGTAGACTAACATAATATCTAAATACCTCCAAAGCAGAGAACTCAATTTCATGGGGGAAAATAAAGATAGAATCAGAAGAGATTCAAGCCCAATTGGAACATCCCAGAAACACTCAGAGAATTAGAAAATTACTAATTTTCTAAAATAGGGGTTGACAAACTATAGCCTGTGAGCTAAATTCAGTCTGTTTGTTGGCTGTTTCTGTAAATACAATTTCATTGTAGCCTGGCTATGCCCATTCATTTACACATTATCTATGGTTTAGTGCAACAATGAAAAAGTTGAATAGTTCCAACAGGGACCTTATGGTATGCAAAACCTAAAATATTTATTTACTGACTTTTTAATTAAATAGGTTGCAAACCTCCCCTCTACAATAAAATATTAAAAATGATCACATCTAGATTTTCTAAAGAACATTATCTTTGCTAAGAAATAAACCCAAATCTAGAGTACTACTAACTCAATTTTAATGTGGTTAACTTGTGACATCAAAATAACAACTTCTGTAGGCTGTTCTAATAACTAATGGCAAAGTGTCAATTGTGCTGCTTTAAGTCTATCAGTACCTCAATATTTCATGAGTTTGTCAGAATCTTGCTTTACTTTTGGTAACAATGAACAATGCAACTTTTTAGTGGTATAATGAAGAAAATATAACACATTAACTGAAAGCATAATTTAGGATAATCAGTTTATATTGTAGTTTCCCCTATAAGAATTGTATATTTTACAAATAATATTGACTATGACTTCTTTGCTTCCTAGATGAGAAGATATCAAAGAACCAGGCAACAAAACTATCTGAATTCTACTGAATTACTGTATTTCAATACACAGTGAACATGATTAAATTATTTCCTAGAATATTAATATTTAAGAGTTACCATATAATTTTTTTAATTATATAATGCTTGACAGGAGTGGTGACACATGCCTATAATCCCAGTATTTGGGAGGCTCAGACAGGAGGATTGTAGGTTCAAGGCCAGTGCCTCAGCAACTTAGTCAGACCCTGCTTCAAAATAAAAAATAAAAAGGGCTGGGGTTATAGCTCAGAGGTAGAATGTCTCAAGGTTCAACCTCCACTACCTCCCCCCAGGAAAATTATATAATAAAAAATGTACTGTGTACCCCCACACACACACAAAGATAATGCATTTCTATGCTCTATACCGGTATATCCTTTATAATCCTAGATGCCTGGATTATCACTATTATTTTACACCAAAGCTTTTAGATTATCTTTCGTTAGGTTCCATTAGGATAAACTGATTTTTATAACAACTTAAAATATATAAAAATACAATCAATTTTCAGTCCATATGAAATTATCTGTCAATAATATTCCATATACCAGGATCATAAGAAGGTGGAGGAGGAGGAGGAAGTTTGCCACCCTCTTTAAGTGCTTGATCAAGGCCTTTAGCTGCTCTTATGGTAGCAATGAATTCCTCATGTTTTCTTCTCCAATTAGATGGTTTCTTCGGTGGTTCTGGCTATAAATAAAGAAAACCCAGTATCAAAACATTTTTGTAGTAACCTGAATAAAATTTGATGTAGTGCCATATCACTTTAAATATTCTCATAACAGAAATCTTTAAATGATCTTCTCAAATTAAAAAAAAATTTAACACAAACCATGTAATTGAATTGTATGCAACTTTTTAAATTTAATTCTAATGATGACAGACACTGCTAAGTTACCTTGTTATATTCACTTATGCTCCAACTAAGAGTGCATTTGTTTTCCCATAATCTTTCCAATAAGTTATCAAACTTTTGGGTTTTTAACTGATTAAAGAGGTGAAACATAATCCTATTTAGTGTGGATTTAATTGGATTTTTTCTTGCAATGCGTGAAACTGGGTATCTTTTCCTTTCACTGAGAACCACTGTATCAATTATTTTGGGACGTTTTATATTCGTGGTCCTGCTTATTTGCTGGGTTGTTGGCCCGTGTGTAACAATTTCTAGTTATTCTTTAGAGGAGATTATTCTCTCTCTCCCTCCAACAATTTGACTACCTTTTGACCTTGCCTATGTAGAATTATTAAGATGCACAATGAGTTAATTATTTTTTGTACTAGACACTGAACCCAGGGGCATTCTATCTCAAAGCTGAAGCTATACCCCCAGCATATAGCATTTGGGTCTCACTAAGTTGCTGAGACTGGCCTCAAACCTGCAATTCTCCTGTATCAGCCTCCCAGATACTGGGATTACAGAAATATTTTTGAGATTCAACATTATTTTTTAAATGTAGTTTAATTTACTGATCTTTTCTTTCATGGTCTCTGGATTTGCAGTCATGGCTAGGCCCAACTTCATATCAAGGTAAAATAAAATTTTCCCATGGTTCATTCTAAAACTTTCATGGTTTAATTTTTAAGAATTTAAATATTTTATTCATCTGTAATTATTCTGGTATGTGGTATGACATATGGATTCAACTTTATTTTTTGTTTTTTAATATGACAATGCAGTTGTCTTACCATCCTTTAACTTTTCCCCCCAGGGAACTGTGATAACACACTAATCATATACTAACCCATTTCAGATTTGGGTTTATTTCTGAACTTCCTGTTCAATTTATCTAACTATCCTTGTATGAGTACCAGTATTTTAAATATTGAGACTTTATAACATATTTTGATATCTGATAGGATAATCCTACCTTATTCTCTTTTTGCAATCTTTTCCTGGTGATTCTTGTACGTGTATTTTTCCATATGGACTTTATAATCAACTTGTTTAGTTAAAATTGTATTTTAACTGGAAAAATTAAACATTACATTCATAAACAACTCAGGGAACTAGAAATATCACAATGAATCTACCTATATATGAACATGGGATATGGTTCATTCATTTGTATCTTTCAGTAGTTTTTAAAGTAGTCTTTGTGGCAATCTTGCTCCTTTATTATGAAATTTATTCCTAAATATATCTTATGTTCTTTTATATAGGGTCTTTTCTTCATTTCTGTTTTACAGGACTATTTATCGCATATATCAAGCCTAGTACTTTTCATAAAATAACATTATTCCTCATTACTTCACTGTTATATTGTCTATAATTTCTCCGTTGACTCTCGAGTTTTCCAGGTATATCACTTCTCCTGATCATACTTGTTTCTAATCCTTATGCATTTTTCTTTTTTTAATCTAACTGTATCAGCTGATACCATATTGGTTGCAGTTTAATCTTACTTCTGACTTTTACTGAGCTATCTCTAGTGTCTTTCCAATAAACATGATGCTGGCTCATGTACCACAAAGTAGAGATGTATTTTGTCCTATTATTGAAATACCCAGCTATTCTTATTATGTCTTTACATTTTAAATCAAGAACAAGTGTTCAATCAACAATGTCAAATGATGGTTTCTTAAAAACACTAAGGCAAAACTAATGAAAAACAAGATAAAATTTACCAAGCAATGAAATAGTATATGATAGAGTTCTTACATGAAAAAGAGAACATATTATAAAGAGTTTTTTTGCCAATAAATTTGATAATTAAGATGAAATGGCCAATATCCTTAAAACAAATATAACAGATACACAAAGAAATAGAAAATAACAAAGTCTTTCACTTATTTTAAAAAGCAAATTCTTATTATTAAAAAGCTTCTCAACAAGTAACCTCCTGATCCAGTAAAAAGCCTTTACTGTTGAATTCTTGCAGACAGTTAAAGAAATTACATCAACCTTAAACAAGCTCTTTCAGAGAATAAAATACAAGGAAGTAACTTTCTAACTAGTTTTATGAGAGCAGCCAAACTTTCATAAAAGGAAGAAGTACAGACCCACCTCTCTCATGGATACAGATGCAAATCTCATAAATAAAAAGTTTCTTATTTTATAACTGTATGTCTGCTCACAACATTCATCTGCTCACAATGAGTACTACTCATCTACTGGTAAGGTTTGCTGCTCTTATCTATTTTTTTCTCATAGTATCGTATCTCTGTATTAATGTAAGCTAATGGGATTCTTATTGCCAATCACTGAATGAGTCAGGTTTTCCTGATACAGCTACTTGCAAGAGACTGGAGGGGTGGGGGGACAGGCCCAGGGCAGCCTTCTGGGCTGCAAAAATCAGCTACTATCTTCTTTGTCGGACCAGGTACAGACTACTTACTGCAAATAAGACCTCTTTGACTACATGTACCTCCTCTTCTACTTTTCTAAAACAATACAGTTACAAGAGGGCTATAGCCGCCAGCATTTCCTCCCTCAGTTCCCACAACCACCAAAAAAAGGACATAGACCTGTTACGAGGGGCCTCTCCTCTTCAGAGCAGTTTCTGAGAACCTGAATCTCTGTCACTGGGCCTGCCCAATTCTCAGCTCCTCCTTTCCCAGTTTCCTCCCTCCTGGCTTCTGTCCAACTTTAGTCCTACTCATTCCAGGTCCTGGCTTTTCAAAGTTCTTGCACTTGATCTCAGTTCCTGCCTTAGCTGTAGTTAACAAGTGGATATATTCTTTCTGACAAGACCTCGCACCTTTGAGGAATCACCTTTAAGATGAAGGTATCCTTCACCTTTAACCTGACAGAATCCCAGAATCCAGGCCACGGGACATCCAGAAACTTCTGGCACTTTCTCTATGGGTAGCTTGGCCTGGATGTCAACTGCTTTGACATACATTTGTTAAAAGTCTCTGGATTATGCCTGTCCTTAGTTTTTCCCAAAATGGAGTTCGGACAGTTGCTGTGCCCCTACTCTGCTTGTGATTTTATTGGATTTCCTTGATACAAGTAAATATATCCAGAACTACACTACAATGTTTAAATGTCCTAAACGTTGCTTCTCAAATGTTAATGTGTATATGACTCACTCAAAGATTTTGATAAAAGCAGATTCTAACTCAGTCTGTCTGTACATGACCTAAGACTCATTTCCAAAAAGTTTCCATAGTGCTGATAACACTCTATGGAATACACTTTACAGAGCAAGGTGATACATTTCTTAATGTAAAGCAATTTTTTAACTTTGCTTTTTCCTGAAGATTATTAAATATACCTCCTTTATGAATAATCTTATGTAGTCTTTACAGTTACCCCCAAGGTAGATAGATAAAGTAATGTGCACACACAGATTAAGTAACTTGCCCAAAATAACAATATGTTGCACAGCCTGGGTTGAATCCAAGCAGTCTGACTCTTCAGCTAGATTCCACACCCATGAGGTTATACCGCCTCCAAAGAATTGGCTAGTTTATTCACCTAAGCTAAGACAATCATGTATCTGACGGGCTACTAACAAAAACTTCCAATACTAATTTATGTACCTTATTCAAACTTCATCATCCTTCCCATAAACACTTACAGACTGCAAAATAAACATGAACATTTGATTTTCCTATTATGGAATAATTTTATTAGTAAGATTAATTCCCCCTCAGGGAAATGTATACCTGGAAGAAGTTATTAGCATTGAAAGCTGGATTTTGTTTAAAAAACTATTTATTAGGCATTTAGCTTTGACCATTTCACTGAAATGACTTTTTAAAACTATCTGACAATGCAAGTAAATGCAAGTAATTTAGTCTTAGCAATTTAACATACGACAGCTATTAAGAGATTATCACAGGAGGTTTTTGCTTTGGTTCCAGGAAAGAAAATAAGATGACAACAGCTATATGTGGACAACTGAGATGGCAAAACTTGTCCCCAGAAAGCATAAGCATAACAAATTACAAGTACTGGAATCAATCAGATAATCAGTATTTATTATGCTAAGATATCTGTAAATAATAGCTTTACTTTCTGTTACAGATTTAAGAGATAGTTAATAGTTCAAAACTTGAGTTATATCTGAACTATTAAAAATGACTTTAAAAGAGTGAAGACATTTTAAAAAATCATTTCCAGACTATAGCTAAGCGACCGGCTCTCCAATGGCACAAAATCCTCACTGTAATTGAAGTTTGAGATGGCACTTTGATCTCCCCTTTGCAGTTAAAATTTTAGTTAAGTCTAGTTAAAATTTTAGTAAGTTTCTGGTAATTTTTAAACCAAACACATAACAAAGAATTGACTTATTATTTAACCTCAGCATAGCAGATACACACAACTTTTTCAATATACATAACAGCAGGGTTCATACTGTTGACAAGGTGATATAGTTACCCTCGGTTTAAGAGGTTTTACTGTTGGAATGTCAGTTCCTTCAGCTCTCTGTCTGCTGGAATCAAAAGTCTTCCGTTTTTTAGTGGCAGTTTTCTGGCAAATGGGTCCATGTTTTTTCTGTTAAGATGGAGAAATCCAACATATTATCTGCTTTTCTATAGGAGGGAAGACTATAAAACTTTATTTAAATTGCAACCAATTTAAAAATCGGAGTCCATTTTAAAAATTGAAGATAAAATAAATAATAAAATATATCTTAATTATAATTTTTAAATGAATATATATAATGCATGCTATAAGTTACTTTTCTCACGGCAAAAAAATTATAGAGAAATACTCTTGTAAAATTTTATGAAGAGTTATTTAATAGTCTTCTCCCACTTTTCACATTTGCTAAGAGTAAGAAAAATAATGTAATCAATACAAAGCTACTTGAGTGAAAAACAAGTCTTCACACTTAAACATACATTCTAGAAAAAGAATGTAAATGGGGAGGAATGCATTAGTTTTAGGATTACAATAAGTTAACATAATGGGAATAATTTGGATTATTAAAGGAAACATAATTAGTAGTAGGCAATATAATTTTAACCCAAAACATGAAGACAAAGTAGTCCTCTTACTCCTTTTCTCCCTTCTAGAACTCACACTTTCTACCTTTCTTCAGCTAGGATTTTTTTCTAAGTTATTTAATGCTCCACATCCATAGGATTAAAAAAAAAGTTGCCATTTTCATTCATTTACTCATTTTATGGACAAAAAGTCCTCTTAGTTGGCTTTTTGTTAATTCATTAGATTAAAAAAATTCTCTTGTCACCATCCAAAGCATGTTGAATGATGACATTACACTAAATACACTTTTTTTTTCTTTTGTGTTCTCATAAATGTTGAAGAAGCTGGAACTGTTAAACTTCCTCTGTGACAAAAGGAAATCTCAACTGATTTGTTTGGGTGGAGTCATGAAATCTCATGCTTTTAGTTCCCAATCAGTAATAACTACCTTATATACTTCTTTTCAGTTTCAACAAACAAGCACTATAATTATAGTTCTTAGGATAAAACCTCTTAAGTAATTAAAAATGAAGCTAGCAGGTAACTTTCTAGCATACCCATGTATGTCTGTTCACAAATTTAGTTCTATATGTCAAGTGTATGTGGTGCTTATTTCCAAACTTGATCAAATTATAGCTTTAATAATAACATCATTTAATTAAATATAAGATAATAAGTGAGGGGGGAAAAGGCATTTTTTGCCCATGAAATCTAAACTGAATGCTTTGAAAAACAGTGAATTGATAAGAAAAAAAATCACTGAATATGTAAGAAAAAGGTTTCTAAAGAATTACAAAGAAACCATCATTTAGAAGGTATGTGCAGAAAGAACATTTGGGATCATTAATTCCTCACTTTGCTTTAAATAAACAAACTGGAAATAGTAAGTTGCATAGTTGATTGTGCCAGAACACAGACCCATATTTTAAAAATGTTATTTATCAAAGTATTAATAAATGTGTATTTATTTTGAAGTTAAAATATTTAAGGTACATAAGCACAATTTTCATTATTCCCTACTTAGCTGGCTAATTTTTATTAAGATTAAAGTACTTGTATATACTAGGTAGCTAAAAGTATCTAAAGAATCAATAATGTATTTTAGGTATGCTTGGTTTATTGTAAAAAGAAAATTTTTTTTCTTTGGAATATTTTAAACACACAGGAGATGTGAAGAGATTACAATAATGAACTCCCATTTCCTCATCACCTGCTTCAACAAGTAGCCAGTATCTTAGCAATTTTGTCATCTATTCTTTTTCTTGAAATACTTACTTTAAAGCAAATCCCAGCCATTCTATCATTTTGTAGTTGTAAATACATCATTGTTTCCATTAAGACATGTTTTGTTCTGGTTATGTGTTTGTGGTGTTACTAACACTTTACTAGGAGTTCAGCAGACAAGTCAAACTCTGAAGGAAAGAGAGCACTCTAGAAAAATGACACAAAAGGAACTGGGACTCCTCAAGAACTACCCAGCATCTCTTCAAAAGGTATTCCACAGAGGTTCTTCCCATGAGAGCTGACCCAGAGTACTAAACAGTAACAGAGCTCTCAAACCCCAAAGGAAGAAGGCTCAGCATCAGCCTACTCACTAATGCTACTGGAAAGAATGTTCTTCCACAAATCTTGCAAGGCAACAGCTCTCCAACTTGGACAACACTTCCATTTTCTAAAACAGAAGAGAATGTAATAAATAACTTCTATAGCTCAAATTATGAAACTTTCAAATTTCAATGATTTCTCTTAGTTTTATAGGTAAGTTGTCACTTCTTGTGAAAAATGCCTTGTTTCATTTTGAAACAAGTAAAATTATAAATTAATGTGGCATCAGGCTTAGAATTACCAATGATCAAAATGGCCATGATAAATGAGAATGATTTCAGGATAACCAAACAGATATTGTTGAAAATATCTAGTTTTCTTGTAATTAGCCAAATAAATTTCTCATCTTTCAATATATAAGTTATCTATTATAAATTACAGAAATCAAATTTATCTTATTAAATCCCCAAGGCATTAAGAACTATTCACTGGTGATTGGTTAAGTGACTTCCTGAGGTGACCTAGGAAGTCTAGAATAAAAAGAATCTTGTTCTATTTATTACCAGACAATAGAAAGTATAACGTTCTAAGGATAAGTTCACCTAGTTATTATGCAAACTGCATGTTATATGAAGTACTCATCCTTTTAAAAAATTACATTAAGATAGAATAATACTTATATTAACATAATACTTACTTCTATTATGAGTCATTGAACCAATAAACTGAGGTATTGTGATCTCATGGACTCAATTCATTAAATGATGAAGAGTTAGCTATAGTTTTCATTAAAAATTAATATATCCATCATATACCTAGATACAAAAACCTTTATTATTAAAATTGTTATTTTTTTAAAATGTACATTCTTTGGAAGTCTATATAACTGAATCAATTTGTTGTTTTATTTTCTAGCCAAGTATCAAACCTAAATTTATTTTCATACCTGTTAATTTTCTAAAAGTGATAAACCTGTAAAGCTTTCTTACTTTTATTTTATTGATTGTTAAAATTATTTAATAAGACAAACAGAAAAACATTTTCTTTTAAAAATAACATGAACAAATATACAATTTTGACTCAATATAATATGTTCTATGGCATTTAGTGAGTTCACAAAAAACTAATCAAGTTATCCAAAATAGACACTAGTGAAAATACGCTTAGAAGTACTTTTTATTTTTCAAATTCTCCTAGTACTCCACTGCCCTATTTTCCTATTTTATTGGTTAAAAAAAGCGACTATTTGCCACCTCAGATGGAGGCAAGTGTGCACAGTGGCAGTTAGGCAGTGGACATAACAAAAGCAAAGCTAAGATTTGCCTGATTTGTCCTTCTCTAATCCCAGGGACTAGGTTATTTAAGGAGAGTGATCTCATTTATCTGGATCCCTTAACTCCACTAACAATCCAAAAAGCTGAAGTAATTGCTAAAGGGAATCCATTAGGTTTATGAAGATGAGAATGTCTTTAAAATGATGGCCAACCTGAGTAATCTATTAAGCTCATTTACAGTTTTTATGTAGTCCTTTAAATACTAAGCAATGATTTAAAACTTTATCAATAAGCAATGTTAAAAATAGCACATATTTCACTTGCTTAAAAGTATAATTTACTATCTACTTGTTAATTAGATGACAAAGCAAAATCTTATAAAAATTTGCTATTGAAGCTGGAAATATAGCTTAGTGATAAGAACATGGTTAGCATGCATGACACCCTGGGTTCAACCCCAGCACGAAGGAAGGAAGGAAGGAAGGAAGGAAGGAAGGGAGGGAGGGAGGGAGGGGAAGGGGAGGGGAGGGAGGGGAGGGAAGAAGGGGGAGAGGGAGGGGAGGGAAGGGAGGGAGGGAATTAACTACTGAGAAAAATCCATTCAACACATTGAAGGAATATGAGTGCCTATCTGAGTACCTCGACTAAGTAATAGCACAAAGGTGGGATAACATAATCATTGCTCTCATAAATCTAACACAATCTATTTGATTTACTTATTCGATATATTTAAGAATTAAATAATCTCCCATTTTTTAACACAAAAACTTAAAATTTACCAGCAGCCAGAATATTACCATACAATAAAACCCACTTCTTGGAATTAATTCCCACAAGTCATCAAACATGTTTAAAATGTCTTTAAAGGAAAAGAAAATCATGGTCACTAAAAGGCATAAAAAAGAATATATTTAAACTGAGGAAGCATATGCCTATAATCTCAGTATTTAGGAGTCTGAGACAGGTTCTAGGCCAGCACGTGGTAATTTAGGGAGACCCTGTTTCAAAATTTAAAAAGGAGCTGGGCATGGTGGCACACGCTTGTAATCCTAGTACTTGGGAGGATGAGACAGGAGGATCGCAGTTTCAAGGACAACCTCAGCAATTTAGTGAGGCTCTCAGCAATCTAGTGAGAACCTGTTTCCAAATAAGAAATAAAATCGGGCTAGAGGTGTAGCTCGGAAGTAGAATGCCTCTGGGTTCAATTCCCAGTACCACACACACACACAAAAAAAAAAAATTAAAAAGGGGCTGGGGATGTAGCTCAGTGGTAGAGTGCTCCTGGATTCAATACCACCACCATCACCACCACCACCACCAACAACAACAACAATAATACATTTAAAAGTAATTATTGCAATAAAAAGAAAATCTTTGAGAAAAGTCATTACTTCATTCAAAACAAAGATAAACATAAATTTCTAATGTCCTCCTGTATTGGCTGGTCATAGAGCATAGCCCTATAATTCACAAAATATGGCATTCACATTTATGTTAATGTCAAGACTTACTGAAAAAAAAAACTTATACTCACAGATTATGATAAACAGCTTAGGCCTTAAGGTTAGAAGCCACATTGTTCTAATTGTATTCATTAAATGACATGACAGTGTAGTAGAAAAGGCAACTATTTGTAGCCTTTGTCAACTATTACCTAATTTCAAATCTCAGCTCTGTCACTGAGAACCATGAGTCCCTGATTAAGATATTTAAACTAAGGTTCAGATTTCCTCTTATGTAAAATAAGGAAGTTAGATTAAATGACATTATGTAGCCCCCTTCTATGTGTAACATACTACAATTTAATGCAATGAACTTTACAACCACATTAGTAAGAAATATACATGGATAACGGGAACCTTTCTTATTGGTGTTATATTAAAAGAAAAAGTTTCTCATGTAATAATGACTAAACTAATGCAAATGATTGAATTAATGCTTCAGGCAGTATGTACTGTGTTGATGAAATAATTTCCGCGTGTCTACATAGACACTGAGAATCTGAAAGGACTTATTGCACAGAACACGGTATCTCTGCACACTGTATGAACTAAAAGGAAATATAAGACTAATCATATAGGTAGATCCGGTTTAATATTTGTTAAATGAGGATAATATCTGCTCGATCTACCTTAAAATTTGTGAGGACTAAGATGTTACATATTAAAAAGTTTCACAATCTTACAGAAAATTTTTAAAAAATACTACTTTCCAAGGCATGCAAGTAAACTCCACTAACTTCTCTTAAGTGGCAAAAACTAGCAATTTTTGAAGCATATAAAAATACAGCAGAGAGACGGTGTTTACAGGTAAATATTGTAGCAGAGAGCTGTTGAAAAGAAGCACTCAAACTGATGGACAGAACCAAGTCAATAAAGTGCTTAAGCCAATCTCTCCTTAGAAAATTTATCCAGGATACGCTGTTGGTTCTATTCTGAGTTGCTAATATTTAATGACCTCAAAACTTGTACCACAAGACTTGAAATTATATTTTTATGCAACTATTATACATATCAGTGATGTGAAAGAATATGCTATCATCTAAAATAGTTTTAGCACTCTAAAATGTACATACTTAAATAGGAGAGAAAAGAAAAGAATCTTGGAAAATAACATTTCTGGCCTCCAATGTAGCAAGTCTATTTGTTCATTGCTAGTCAGTCTTCCATTCTACCATACTCATCTGAATCCAACCTTTAATGCTCAACAAACCTCTATTTATTTTTAAAGCACCTATCATCTTATGCCATTTTCTTCCAAAGACCCTTTACAAAATCTACCTGCTTTCAAGCCAACAATCTCCAAAGTCTCACGAGATTTTCATTTTTCAGCTCATCTTAGGAAACTTCTAAGTTCACACTTAACTTACTCAAGACACAACCTTTACCCTCCATTCTACTTTTGCTACTTGCATTCTAGATCAGCAAAACAACACTAACCAAAACAAATTAGAAAGAATCCACTTCGGACTCTTAAAATACTCAAGCTCCCTCTCTCTAGGCCTCTCAGTCCTTTTCTTGATCTGAGTGACTTTCATTTTCTTAATTCAGGAGTCCCCCCATCCCCATCCATGGTTTAACTTTCTGTGGTTTTATTTAACCAAATGAAACCAAAAGTATTAATATTTGCCCAAAAAATTAATATTTGTCTTGACTCTTTCAAGAGACTATATTAGTATGACTCTTGCTATAATTATTCTAATATATTATTAGTTATAGTTTTTTTGTGGTAGTGGGGATTGAACTCAGGGGCATTCTACCTCTGAGCTACACCCCCAGTCCTATTTTTTTATTCTTTAATTTGAGACAGGGTCTCACTAAGTTGCGGAGGGCCTCACTAAGTAGCTGAGGCTGGCCGCGAACCTGCGATCCTCCTGTCTCAGCCTCCCAAGTACTGGGATTACAAGCGTGCGCCACCACGCCCAGATACTAGTTATAGTTGTTAATCTATTATATCTAACTTATAAATTAAACTTTATCACAGGTATGTATTTATAGGAAAATTTAGTACATACAGGCTTTGATAAGTGTTGTGGTTTCAGCATCCACTGGGGGTACTGAAAGGTATCCGCCATACCCATTACTATAAGCCCCTTTCTGCTTGCACTTCCCTTTCTACCGTCTGAACACAACCAGTTGTTTCTATTACTTTCACTAATCATTCTCAAATTTCTTCCTACCTGGTCAAGTGCTTAGATGCTAGAATAAGCAAAGTAAAATGGGTTTTCTTCAAGCAGAACTTCGTCAGGAAAGACAGACAAGACTAACTTAGAGCTAGATTGGTACATTCCTGTAATTCCAGCTACTCGGGAGGCTGAGGCAGGAGGATCATAAATTTGAGATCAACCTGGGCAACCTAGCGAGCTGTCTCATGTCAAATACAAAGAGCCTGGCATGGTGGTACACACCTCTAATCCCAGTACTTGGGAGGCTGAGACAGGAGGATCAGTCACAGCCATCCTCAGAAACTTAGCAAGGCCCTCCATAATTTAGTGAAAACCTGTTTCAAAATAAAAATAGGCCTGGGATAGAATGGGGTGGAATGCCTCTGGGTTCAATCCCCAGTACCACAAATAAATAAAGCAAAAGAAAGCAAGCAAGAAAGACAGACAGAAAGAGAGAGGAGGGAGGGAGGGAGGGAAGGGAGGGGAGGGGAGGGAGGGAGGGAGGGAGAGGACAGGGATGTAGCTCAGTGGTAGAACTTTTGTCTAGCATGCACAAGGCCTGGGTTCAATCACCAGTACCACAAAAAAAGAGAAAGAAGAGAGGCAGTAAAGACAGAGAGAGAGAAACAGACAGAGACACAGACTGAGACTGACTTAGTATGTTATTATTTCTCCAGACTTACTTCATCAGGAATCCTTTCTACCCCCAAGAGATATTTAGGACCAATGTCCTGAGTAGCACATTTTTTGAAACACTGACATTTTCTGCTTAGTCCCTCCCTACCTCTCATTCACTTCCTATCTGTATTGCAGGCAGACTTTAGCAGGCCTAACCACTATATTAAAGCAGATTTGTTCCTTGATTCAACAAGTATTTGTTAAGCACCTAACATGAGAAACGAACTCTTCTAGGAGATAGGGATTCAGAGATGAAAAAAACAAAGACTCTAATCTTAGGGAGCTTCTATTCTTCTGAGGGAAAAAATAAAAATAGTTAAATAGCCGGGTGTGGTGGCGCACGCTTGTAATCCCAGTACTTGGGAGGCTGAGACCAGAGGATCCGGGTTCGCGGCCAGCCTCAGCTACTTAGTGAGGCCCTCTGCAACTTAGCGAGACCCTATTTCAAAATAAAGAATACAAAAAATAGGGCTGGGGGTGTAGCTCAGAGGTAGAGTGCTCCTGGGTTCAATCCCCGGTACCGCCCCCCAAAAAAATAGTGGTGATAAACACAATGAAGAAAGAATAGAATAAGAGGAAAGAAGACCATCATAATGCTATCCTAAGGAAGTAGATAGGCTCAAGGAAAACTTCTTTAAGAAGGAAACATTAAAGATTTAAAGGAATGGAAGTAACTTACCATTAATCTACTAATTGTCAAATTCAAATCCCTCTTTTGCGTCCTCATCCTGCAGCATCAAACACTATTGACAAATCCCTTTGACCTTTAAAGCACTTGTTCTCTTCACTTCTCTTTCTTTCTCTTAAACCTAAATTTTCCAGATTTCACAAGCTAAGCAGGGTTTGAACAGGCTAGAACTTAAGACTACCTAGGACTATCAGCTGCCATAGGCTTTTTCTAGCGCACATTCACTACTCCATAAACATTAGTTTTTTCCCCCCTTTCCTTTCTTGATAATTTCTTTTAAACTTCTTTAGAGATTCCTCCACCCCAATTTCCTGTACTGCTCAGACCTAAAGCATTAGTTTCTTCCCTCGTTTTACTAAATATTAAATATGGTTTGCCTGAGTGATTGGACCCATTGAGACACTTATATGCTGAACTAAAAAGCTCCATGTACATAGAAATTTCCAAGTAACGATGAAACTTTTCCACCAAATTCCCCTACATACTACACAAACACATTTCTAAAGCCAAATTCATTACCTCATCCACCAAACTTGATCTTCTTCCCAACGATATTTCCTACCTCTAATCATAGCTAGAAAGCTGCTTTATCTTTGATTCCTTTTCCCTCCTGCATCTAGTAGTCGTATCTCATTTTTCCTATCTCAGAAATACCTTCTAAATCTATCCTTCCTTTTAATTCCTTCTACTTTTGCCTTGGTTTCAATCCTCATCACATATATGTACTTTCAGCCTCTTTCTTCTCCAGACTATCTAGTCTATCTCCAGTGCCACCACAGTTATTTAGGGAGATAGACCAAATGCTATGTTTTACCTATATTGGACTATTCTTAAGGATCTAACATGCTTCCTGTGATTTTTGTGCATCCAGTAAACATGTACTGAGGGGGCCTTCAGTGTACTAGACATTTAGCTAAAAGTTTTATGTATGTGACATCATTTAATCATATAGTTTTATATCCAATAACTTTGTTTTCTATAGCTGAGAAAATGAAGGCTCTGAGTAAGTAAAATGCCCAAATTGTAGAACTAAAAAACAAAGTAAGATTTCAAAGACAAGCTTCTCCTATACATTGGCTATCAAAATATCTGGCATCCAACTCAGTCCCAAAAAAGCAATGAATGCTAGATAAATTATAATAAAGAAAAAGAATTATATAGTAAACTAGTATATATTTATGCTAAGGAAAAACAAAACAGAAACTTTAATGGGACATGATGGCTATCTTCAACTAGATCAAGGGCTACAATGGAGAACAAGCTCACTTATTATCAAGTTTCAGAAAGCAATATTAAGATCTAATAATGTTAGCAACCTGAAAGAGGAATGGGCAGTCTGATCTCTGCCGTAATTGCTATAACCACTTATTAAGATATTATAAACTTAGCCAGGTCCTCTGCAACTTAGTAAAACCCTGTTTCAAAATAAAAATAAAACAAGGCTGGGGGTGTGTAGCTCAGAGGTAGAATGCTTCTGGGTTCAATACCAATTACCACACAAACAAACAAACAAAAAGATATTATGAAGCTGGGCATGGTGGTGCTCGCCTGTAATCCTGCTACTTGGAAGGCTGAGACAGGAGGATAGCAGGTTCCAGGCCAGTGGGTGGGAACTTAATAAGACCCTGTTTCAACAGTAAAAAATAAAAAGGGCTGAGGGTGTAGCTCAGAGGTGAACACCCCTGGATTCAATCCCCAGAACCAATAAAAAATATGAAAATAATGACATACTGTATATGAGGATAAAATCTGCTTAGATTTTTATGTTCTGAATTTTACAGATATTAAAGCTTTTGAGAGACTGTAACTCTTCCAGGTCTAGACCTACTACTATTATCCTTAGATACATCTATATGGTACAACCTTTAGGTGAAAAAGCATTGAAGGCTCTACTTTAATTGCTTAAACAATGCAAAAGTGCTCAATTATCAATTACATAAAATCATGAGCAATAACTTATATTTAGTTTCAAAAAACAGTGTTCAGCCTAACAGCTCATCTCTTTGACAATCCAGGAAGTATAAAAGTCCCAGAAGATTAAAATAATATATGTGGTATATGATTTACATGCAAATAATACTATGTATGACACATTAAGCAAACTTAAAGACTGTATATTAGAAACTACAATATAATGTTTATCAGATATCTTCAAAATATTTCCCTATGTTTCCAATACAGGGAAAAACTATGTTATCTATCCCTGTGTCAATGTTTATTAAATGGAAGGATGGATGAATGAATTAATGAATGGTAAACTTAAGATTAAAAATTTTGGATCTTTTCAAACTGTGATATAATAGGAGCTCATTTTTAAAAAGAAGGAGGGGGAGTAGAGGAGCAGGGAAGCAAGAAACACACTGCTCCCCTTCAACAGAAAAGTCAGAGCTTTTATTAGGTTGAACAACTTGAAATGACAAAGGCAACTGTTTTGCCAGACAAAAAGAGCAATTTTCATATATTTCAATCTAATTAACTACACTGGACACATCATAGTTAATAATAACATTTTGTTTGCAAAAAGTCAGAGTAGAGTCAATACTATTTAAAATGATACATCATAAGCCAGGTCCGTAATACATGCCCATAGCATGTTAGAATCCATTAATTTCTCCACTCACATAATTGAATATTATAATAGGCTTCCATTATATTTTAAAAGCATTCTTAGCAAGGTTTCAGTGGTACTGTCTGCACTGCTAAAATAAAATATAAGGTCTGCAAAAATGGGTAGGGCTTCGCTGTTTTTATTCTTTGCTACATTCTCAGGGCAAAAGGGTGCTTAGGATGCATAAGTGAAAATTTAGATGAAGACTACTGCTTTAATTAGAAATGCTGAATAAAGAAAAATATGAAAACTAAAGCATTTTATATGCATTATAACCTTATGAGAATTCCAGAACCCTTGCTTCTACCCACTTTGCTATAATACCACCACATTCTTTAAAATAATTAAAATAAAATAAAAAGTTGCCTAAAGAGGACTCCCCTAAACAAGAGTATCTTGAAAGGAAGGAGCACTATCATTACAATTTCTTATTTATGAATGATATTCCTAAAGTATGCAAACAACTTTACAAGTCAAAGCATACTGCAGCTGCCTGCAAATGGATAATTGTCTGAATTCTCAACTATCCATCACTTTCAAGATGTTTAATAAGAGAATTTAACTTCGAAGCAAAAGTATGAAATAAACTCATATTCGTGTTAACGCATTTTCCTTCAGGTGAGCTTAGATCATTGAAAAGTTACTGGTCACCACTTTTCACTTCGAAACATAACCTGAAATATTTTACTCTTTATCATGCAACAATACACAAGGCTCAACGTCTTTGCTTATTCTTAATACCACCTAAACTCATATAAATTAAAAGAAAAAAAGAGTCAAATCAAGACAACAGGATCTTTCAATTCTGAAGGCTTGGTCTTCATCAGAAGGATTAACCATATTTTTTTAAAAATATCTTGAAACCGTCGTTGCCAATCTTGGTTTTTTTTTCCTTCCTTTGTTTTTAAGCGAATGCTGTCCTTACACAGGATAAAACGGGCAAAGAGAATAGAAGAAAAAGTGAAAGAATTGGGAACAAAGCAAAATCTGGAGTCATGGTTACAGCACAAGGATAAACCCCAAGATAAGGAACCAATGCTGGTTCTAGTTTACACAACCCTTCTGAACAAACCATTAAATCTGGTCATCTATTGTCCCCGCGCTAAAGCTGGCCAGTGGCACTTCCTTGGGAGATGCTCTGGCAGCTCTCCGGTGGAAGATGCTGTAGAAATGGAAAAACGGCTACCTAGGGAAACTGGCCAGGAAAGTGTCAGGAGCCCGCTCGAGGTGGGAGACAGATCTCGGGGGTCCAGCAAAGGCTTGCGGCGGGGAGGCCGTGGACATTAACGGAGAGTCCAGCTTGCAAGGAAAAGAAAAGCTGGCAGGAGACTGCGATTACCCAAAGGAAACTCGGGAGTCAGAGACCAGAAGCCGTAAGAAAGGCCGTGCTGGCGCGAGCGGGGCAGGCTCGCTCGGGCGGGAGCCGGCGGAGGGCGGAGGCGGGCGTCCGGACGGAGTCCGCGGCTCCCCGCGCCGGGCTGTGCGCCCCTCCGCCCGGCCTCTGCAGGCGC
>PVJS01020738.1:0-32270 GCA_004027185.1 Glis glis | reverse complement strand
AGGGGCATTCTACCTCCGAGCTCCACCCCCAGCCCTATTTTTTATTCTTTATTTTGAAACAGGGTCTCGCTAAGTTGCGGAGGGCCTCAATAATTAGCTGAGCCTGGCCAGGAACCCGGATCCTCTGGTCTCAGCCTCCCAAGTACTGGGATTACAAGTGTGTGCCACCATGCCTGGCTTATGAGACCCTGTTTCAAAATAAAGAATAAAAAATAGGGTTGGGGGTATAGCTCAGAGGTAGAATGCCCCTGGGCTCAATCCCCAGTACCACACACACACACAAAAAGAACCTTCCCAACCAGTTGAAAACCATCTAGTTAGATAATCCCCAAATTCCAACTGTTGCCGAGAGCCTAGGTTATCCGGGGCAGACTTGGAGAGCCACATCACACTTTTCCTGAAACCAGCTGTCACACAAGGTTGCCACACACCGGGTTGATCGCCACCACAGAGCCATCATAGGTCCAGGTACCCAGCTTCATGCTGCAGTTCTGTTCGTCAAAGGGGAAGTGGGTGACGATGATCTCACAGTAGCTTTTAAAGATGGCTGGAGGTGTCCACGTGATGTGGCCTGTGTAGTCCAGGAGCACTTTGGTGAACTTGACAATGGCAAAGTCACCATCTGCACTAGAATTGGGATAAGAGAGGAACACAGATTCAAGTGACAGATGAGCCTTCCGTTCTGCTTGGAGATATTAACAGGAGACAGCTGTTAATTATTCCAGTGTTAATTATAGATGCTTTCTTTTGGGTAGTGTTGCTTTTTAATCTATGGCAAGGTTTCCCAAGTTTGGCTGATAATAAACGCCGCTGGGGTGCTTGTTAAAAATATAGATTCCCAGCCGGGCATGGTGGTGCACGCTTGTAATCCCAGTACTTGGGAGGCTGAGACCGGAGGATCGCAGGTTCGCAGCCAGCCTCAGCTACTTAGTGAGGCCCTCCACAACAGCTCGTGTTCAAGGGACTTTGCAGAGTGGGGCAGTTAGAGTAGGTATCGAGAGCGGGGCTCAGGGGTAGAGCACTTGCCCAGCATGCGTTAGACCCTGGGTGCATTAGACCCTGGGCTCTATCCAGCACTGGGGCAGGGGTGGGGGTGATTAGGATAGGTGTTGAATCAATGGAGTGGGGTTTGCCTCAGTGGGATTTCAGGGACATAATGGTATATATTGGTCCTTCCTGTTGTAAATCAGGAGATTTTCTTCCCCTTGATTATTCCTTGAGACTGAAGTGGGGCTCTTTATACAGAAAACTGTGCCACTGGACCCCCCTAAAATAGCTCCAGAGAGTAAAGGGACATAGGATGGTCTAAGTCTCCCCCAGTAAGCAGGTAAAATGGGGTTTTGTCTCCACCAAGGTGCTCTTGAGTGAGCTTGTCAAAAGGACCCGAGGACTTTAATTGCTTCCCCCAAGTTCTTACTGAAAGAGGAACTTAACACAGAGACTCTGCTCTATCAGCATATTCATCTAAAAAGGCTACGCCCATGACTGGGTAATTTGACTCAAGCTTGAACCTAGGTATAATTGGACAATACATGGTAGAACAATGCTGGGCAGGGCTGCCATGGAGCGTATCATATCGTCCTCATTGACTGGCCCCTGCCACCCCTGCTCCACACTCTGCTGGGATGCGCAGCTTGCTCTGAGACACACAGTGTGTGAGGTCAGACTGTAAATCCTCTAGGCCTACCACAAATGCTCCCGCCTGGGAAGGCTGCTCTTTGAAATGAGCATTCCCTGACAAATGAAGGGCGTATGATAATGAACGTGTCATTAAGTCAGGGTGTCCTGAATTGCATTATAATCTCACAACACGCAGTCTGTCATGGGACCCAGAGGACGGGCCACCCAGGCATGGGGCCATCAGTGTCGGGATGGCGTTCAGGATGTGATGAATGACCTCGGGAGTTCAGACATTCGATCCCAAGGAACTCAGGGATAGGAAGTTCGGGTGCCTTGGGTGATTGCCACACACCCCTCAGGAGCTCTCAGGGATTAAATGTCCCCCACCCACAGTCGTGATTCAATTTGGCTCCGATAATTGTTTCTATTCATAACGCAAGACACCATATGGCACCCCCTCGCCTGTCAACGTGGCTCTGGTTTTTAAGGGTTATTTAATGTGAACAGTGGTGAGAAGCAGGCCCCGGGCAGCCCTTCCGTGAGGCCATGTGGCTCCCCCTCCCCGTCGAGCCCCCTCCCCGCCGGCTCACTTGTTATAGAGAACGAGGTCCGGCCGCCAGATTTTTTCAGAGGGAACGTGAATTTTTTTCACACCGCCATAGTCATCTGGATTCCATTTTAGGTTGTGATCCACCCATTGCTAGAAACGAAGACATTTGGCCAATTAAAAAGCCAGAAACATTTGATAAAATCTAGGGTGATCAAGAGTCCTGATGGACTTGGTAATACAGAAATGGTGCTTTGATAAAGAAGTTTGAATCAAAATTCAGCTTTCACCTTAATAAACAATAATAGCAAACATATAGCACTGTTTGCAGACACCATTCTAGCGCTTTACCCACTCACTCAGTCCTCACAGCAATCCTATGGGATGAGTGACTAATGACCCCAGTTTCCAGATGCGGAAACAAGGGTAACCCCAAAGTCACATGGCTGGGAGGTGGCAAGTCTACAAGGCCACTCCATCTTCAGGAAAGAAGAATGACCCTAACAGGAACATTTTCCTCAAGCAGGCAATATCCTTTTTAAAAAGAGTTACATATTTTCCTACATTATAAAGTTAACATATGTTCCATGCAGCAGACTTGGATAACACAATGTTATGGGTTGAGTTGTGTTCCCCCAAATTCATATGTTGAAGTCCGAACCCCCAGGACTTCAGAATGTGACTTTATTTGGAGATAGGGTCTTTACAGAGGTTATGAAGTTAAAATGAGGTCACTGAAGTAAGCCTACTCCAATATGACTGATGTCCTCATGAAAAAGGGACATTTAAAGACCTGTATGTGTCTCTCACACTGACACAGGGGGAATGTCACATGAACACGAAGACGGCCATCTGCAAGCCACGGAGGAAGTTCTGGAACAGATCATTCCCTCACAGCCCTCAGAAGGAACCAGCCCTGCTGACACTGTGACCTCGGACTGCCAGCCTCCGAAACCGTAAGACGATGCATTTCCGTCTAAGCCGCCCAGTCTGTGGTATTTTGTTCTGGCAGCACTAGCAAACTAAACACAGAAAAAGCCCAACGTAAAAAACAAAAACCAAACAGGACCTATACTCCCATAATTCCAAAATATCTACTTTCAACATTTTGGTATATGTCCCTGTTACCAAATTGATTTCCCCTGGATCCAGGTTCAATTTCACGGTGAACAAAAGCAACATAAATGGGATTGTCCAGCTCAGTTACCTGCTTCAGACGAACGTTGGTAGTCACAATCTGATTTACTTCATCCTGAAAAAAGAGAAGCCCCTTCTTTAGGGGGTGGAGAGGGGAGCCGAGGAGAGAGTGCCCCTGGGGCGCAAGGCGTGGGGGCCACAGGGACCCCCGAGTATTCTCACCACATTGATGAGCTGTATCAGCTGCAGGCCCACGGTGACCTCCACGGCCTGGCGGTGGTCCTCCACTGGCCGTACCACACTGCTGTAGTCTTCAAATAGCTTTGCCACCAGACGGGTCTCATGTTCGGAGCCCAGGACAAGGCCAGCTGGACAGCAAATGGCACATACCTGTCAGACACTGCTCCCCCCCCTCCACGCACTAATGCAAGGACTGCGGTGGAACCAGCTAATGGAAGGCACACATGGCCTCTGGCAAGGGCTCCCGGTGCAGCTAGTGATGCCTTAAGTTCCTGTCCAAGCACAGTCACTGGTGTGGGCCCTCACCAGTCAACAATGGGGCAGGGCATGGCAGATTATCACAACACTTGCACTTCTGACAGGTGACATTCCTTAACACAGTCCCTGGCTGAATCAAGTTTTCCAGGAGAACACACACACACATACACGCATGCACGCGCGCGCACACACACACACACGGGTACATAGATAAGCCAGAGGCGGTATTTCAGAATCTAGTCATGGTGTAATGAGATTTTGGATGGGCTGGCCTCAGATCTTATAACACCATGAATAGTTAAAAATGGATGCTGGTTTGCATGCCCCTAGGATGGCCACAGTTAACGAAATGGAAAGTAACAAGTGCTGGTGAGGTTGTAAAGACACTGATACCTCATATGTTGCTGGTGGGAATGTAAAGGGGCAGGTGCTTGACAAGTCAAACAGAGTTACTATATGACCCAGTAATTCCAGTCCTAGGTATGTACCAAAAGCATAACAACACTCGAAAGGTGGAAACGACCCAAGTGCCCATCAGCAGATAAATGGATGAACAAATGTGGCATATCCAAACAGTGGAATATTATTCAGCCACATAAAGGAATGAAGTACTAATCCATGCTATGACATGATGAACCTTGAAAACATTATGCTTAGTGAGAGAAGCCAAATGCACAGGAGCACATATTGTATGTTTCTATTTGTACACGATATCGAGGATAAGTAATCTATAGAGATGGAGAGATTATTAGTTGCTGGAGACCAAGGAGTGAGTGCTTAATGGATATAGGTTTTCCTTTGGGGATGATAAAAACGTTCTGGAACTAGATAGTAGTGATAACCATTTGACATTGTAAATTTATTTAATGCTACTGAATTGTGCACCCTAAAATGATAAGTTTTATGTAATGTGTATTTTACCACAATTTTTTAAAACCACCGCTGGTGGATCCATGTTCCAGTTGTGAAAATGCTGTGCTTTGTTGACCATGGGAATATAAAGATAAAGTAAGTGAGAATCTACATTTTCCTTCAGGAGAGAGAGCAGTACCCCCACACAGCCCTTCTCTGTCGGGCATGTTATGTGATCCTCAGCAGTCTCAGGCGAGGCAGCAGTCTGACATTCTTGCCTGACATTCAGAGGGGTGGGCGACTTGTCCAAGGTCCTGCAGTCACAGGGCAAAGCTCTGAATAGAATCCTGTTGTTCTGTGCCGTGCTCTTGCACCAATTTTTTTTTCCTTTTTGGTACTGGGGATTGAACCCAGCAGTACTGCATTCTACCACTGAGCTACATCCTAGCCCTTTTTATTTTTTATTTTGAGACAGGGTCTCACTATAGTTGCCCATCATGGCCTCAAACTTGCAATCCTCCTGCCTCAGCCTCCAGAGTATCTGGGATTATAGGTATGCGCCACCACACCGGATGCACCAACTCTTAATATTTCCAGTGTGGTGTGGGCTGCTCTGGAACCTCACAACTGCATGTACTTTATTCCTAGGAGAAAATGTGTTCCAAATTCCAACAAATGTCTTATGAAGGATGTTTGTAACTCAAGCCTTGCGGGGGGTGGGGACTGCCTGTTCAGAGTAGCAGACACACGGCTAGAGGAAGGAGACACACGATCCATTTGTCCTGATTCATGTAAGCAGATCTCCCCTTTCCACAGTTGCTGAGGCCACCATAACTTCTCCCTGGGCCAAGAAAACTTGGAATGTTGAATGAGTGAGATGCTCTCCCTTTTGGCTCAGTAGTGTTAACCTTTTGCCTCTAAGATAGGTTATCACTTTATTATTTTTCTCTTTTGGTTCTATGTTTGGAAGAGTGTATAAAGAAAATCATTATTAAGTAAAAAGTAAAGACCTTTTTCCATCTTTATTAGTCAGTGAAATAATAGCCAACACAATGGCTTATTGTGTGCTAGATGCTCTTGTAGGCACTAGCATAGGCTAGCTCCATTCTCACAACTGGGACTATTCTTGTCCCCACTTTACAGATGAGGAAATCGAGGCACAAAGAGGTTAAGTGACTTGCCTAGCTTCCATAAGTGGTAGAGCCAAGAATTCAAACCCAGAGCCCACGCTCTCAACCACTATTTCTTACCAAAGCTTTGGATCTGCTTGACATAACTAATGTGGAGCCAGGTGTGGTGGTACACGCCTATAATCCCAGTACTTGGGAGGCTGAGACAGGAGGATCACAGATTTGAGACCAGCCTCAGCAACTTAGCAAGACTCTCAGCAACCTAGCAAGACCCTGTTTCAAAATAAAAAAATAAGAAGGGCTGGGAGTATAGCTTGGTAGTAGAAGGCCCCTGGGTTCCCCTAGAAACACACAGACACAGACACAGACACACACACACACACACACACACACACACACACACACATACACACAATGTTTGTGAATTCATACAAATTCACTCTCCCCTAAAGTGTGTGTTTCAATGATTCCATGGAGCCTTATTAAAGTCCCTGTATTTGTATTATCTTCTTGAATCCTTACAATGATCCTATGAGGCAATTTTTTTACTCTTACTTCACAAAAGAGGAGATGGAGGTTTAGAGAGTTGAAAAATACATTCAGAGTTTCCCTGCTAGTTAGAGGTGGGGTTAAAAATAGGGGGAGTTAGCCGGGCGTGGTGGCGCACGCTTGTAATCCCAGTACTTTGGGAGGCGGAGACCGGAGGATCCAGGTTCGCGGCCAACCTCAGCTCTCTCTCTCTCTCTCTCTCTCTCTACCTAGTGAGGCCCTCCGCAACTTTGTGAGACCCGGTTTCAAAATAAAGTATAAAAAAATAGGGCCGGGGGTGTAGCGCGGAGGTAGAACACCCCTGGGTTCAATCCCTGGTACTGCAAAAAAAAAAAAAAAAAAAATAGGGGGAGTTAACCTCTTCCCTAAAGGGAAATGTATCATTTCCATTCAGATTTTTGAAGCTTTCAGTGTAGCTTAAATAACATTATTGTGACCTTCGTGGACTCTGTGTAGGAACCCTTGACTTAGCTTACCTTTCATTTATAGTTTCCCAAGTTTTCTGAACCCAAAATTTTCAAGAACACTGAAGTTTCCAGGGACACCTAGGTGCTCAACTAGGCAGAGCTTCACGTCGCACCTCCCTGAAACCACCTGCATTCTGTGGCCCTTCAAGGGAGTGTGTTGTTCAAAGACTCAGCTTTTGCAGTTGCCCCATTGAGTGCCAGGGTATGGCAATCCTCCTGTCCCACACCTTGTCTGCCCCAGCCCCACCCGCCACAGGGGATGGGGCCTGGAGTGGCTCACTCATGCCTTGCTGCTGTTTTGGCATTGCCCTGAGCTGCTTATTTTTAAATGACCATTTATTCCAGTTTGACAGGAAGAACATACTAGAAACCAGTGGCTAGAGCAGATGATTGGCCTTGTGTAGCAGGAAAATGATGCAGGCCAACCCTATGGTCCACTAAGGACAAGGGGAAGGCCGAGGGGACAGGCACGTCAACATTCCAGCGACATTCTTCTCCTCCTCTGCCACCCTAGCCAATCACAAGGAGCCTTGTTCCTTCCTTAAGGAATTTCCAAGTAAGTCTCCATTTCTTAAATTGATTTCATTGGTGCAGGGTAAAAGATAGAATATAAGATTTGAGGGCAGAATCCTATGATTCCCTTCCCCACTCCAGCATGGTTTGGAGAGTTGGTCCAGTTCTTCATGGATTCAATGAATCACAATAAATAACTTTCATAAAAAGGCAGTGTGTAAACAGACAAATCATGTCAGTCTCCCTTTTTAGCAAAATTATATTGGTAATTTTTATCTGAATGGTGGTAACATTGTTCATTCATCAAATATTTGTTGAGCCTTTGCTGTATGGAAACATTATTTTAGGAGCTTTGAGATATTCGCAGGTGAACCTGGCACTAATCCTGTCTCTCTGTTCTCATGGAGATCAACATTCATCATTTACATAAATAACTGAACTCGTTGCAAAGTAATATGCCATGAGAAAGGTGGTAGTGAAGTTCTTGGGATTACAGAGGCCGAAGAGAGAAAAAGATTGAAACGAAAGGTGCTATATAAATAGATAAGCCAGGCATGGTGGTGCACGCTTGTAATCCCAGTACTTGCGAGGCTGAGACAGGAGGATTGCAGGTTTGTGGCCAGCCTCAGCTACTTAGTGAGGCCCTCCGCAACTTACTGAGACCCTGTTTCAAAATAAAGAATTAAAATAGGGCTGGGGGTGTAGCTTGGAGGTAGAATGCCCCTGGGTTCAACCCCCAGTTCTGCCAAAAAAAAAAAATAGAATAGTGATGGTTATATGTTCAGTTAACACAGGAAAAAGTGTCCCTGATATGAATGAGAGTTCAGCCCATGAATGACTGATTCTAAGTAAGGGAATACAGCCATCATTTCACAGTGTGCTTTCTGTACCATACTGGTCCGATCTGTATCTCTACTTAGAGAAGAGCCCTGGGTTGAGCAAAAGGAATTCTGAACTGTTACTAGTCACCTGGGGTAACTCTTATCTCAACCTGTTGCCATGTTTCTTGCTACCTTGGCAATTTCAGCCTTTCTGACTGTACATGTAACAGTCCAAGTCTCCAACTGATCACATTCCAAAGTTTATGAATTAAGTGACCTTGGGCAGGTCAGTTCATATCTTTCAACCTCAATTTCCTTCCAATAAAAAATTGAGGGTGTTGGAATGCCTGATCTAGCTCTAAGTTTTCATGAACCACCCATGGGAATCAATACTAGCAAATTCTAGGTTTGATCAAAATACATATCACACACTTTTTAGAATAACCAAACCCACATTTTAGGGTCTTTGGTATCCTAAGAGATCTCTTAAGTATTTTTACAGAAGCATATCGCTTAGGAATTTTCATTGAGTGTGGTGCTTGCACACACACACACACACACACACACACACACACACACACACACACACCAGGCCAGCTTTGGTTGGGTCAAGTCCAAATCCCACAGGATATAATTTATCTGAGGTTAGACTATTTCCCTCAACTTTGCTAAAAAGAATTAATAATACAGCTCTTTCCTTCTTGGGCAGAAGGACTGTGTTTTTCAGAGCAATGTTAGAGAAGAGAAATCTCAGGATGTCAGACACCTTGTTTCTCAGCTGGAATGATATCACCGTTAAGCTTTTATATGAAGCAATCAGCAAATATCTCCTATTTCCCTCTACCGGAAGTTGGGGATTCAGGGTAGTGTTTCAGCTGCTGTGCTGTGACACATTCCAGAACAGTGTGCAGGTCAAGGGTTGTACCAGGCTTTATAGCTTCAATTCAAACCCAAACCTACTTATAGTAACAGCCTTTGAAAAAATGTGGGCAAGAATGCATTCATAGGGACTCTGTGTTTTAACTTCAGAAGTTAAAAACAGTTACAAGACAGTTCATCTCTATGGAAAGAGTTTAGTCACAATTATTAACAGGTTTCTCTCTCTAGCACATGTAGCTGTCAATCAACCCTCTACCTTATCGGAATTCTTCTAGAGCCTCAAAGGCCTTGTTAACTCTAGTATTTGTGACTCTAAGTTGCTGTTTTAAGTCCCCATAGTTGTTCAGATATAGAGGTAGCTCCAGGAGGCTTCCATGGTCTCAGTAGTTTGGTCTACATGTGGAGCTGAGGCTGTTCATGCGGCTGAGTCAGACACAGGCGCTGACAGAGAGGGGCTGGGTGTCTACCATGTAGCCTTTGTCTGGGCAGCTCCAATTTTTTTCTGGGTAACATAAACTAAAAATCCTTATTTAAAAACCTAGTCAAGCCAGCCTCAGGGGACTGCTGACAGAGTGGCCTCTGGCTGGTGAGGTCCTGCCATCCTGTGTTCCTATCCAAGGAGCAAGACCTTGGTTTGGGAGTTTCCAGTGCTTCTGCCTCAGAGAAACCCACCCCAGCACTTACCTGAGCAGAGGCCGAGGAGCAGGAGGAGAGGCCAGGGCTCCATGGGCCGTGGGCACTGCTGTGGACCGGGGCGGCGTGGAGGTCTGTGCTTCTCCCTGGCACTCTCTGGCCGGATGCTTGGCTGCTGGAGGGTTTGGAAAGCGAGCCGACTCAGTGGAGCTCTGGTCTCACACCACCTGTTTGTGGCAGTGACAGCTGGACTGTCCTCAGCCTGGAGCCCAGGAAGCTGCTCGGGGCCTTTCGCCATTGCAGCTGGGCCTCCCTCTACACAGTCGCTATGCTTTTCACAAACTGAGTGTGAGCTGTGTTGTATTTTAAATACATCATCATGCATCAGGCTGTTTTATTTTGTGTTTGTGGTACTGGGGATCAAACCCAGAGTGCTAAATATGCACTGTACCACTGAGCTCCATGAGTCTTTCCTTTCCTTTTTTTTTTTTTTTGTGTGTGTGGTACTGAGAATTGAACCCAGGGGTGCTATACCACCGAGATTCACCCCAACCCTTTTTATTTTTTGTTTTGAGACAGGGTCTCACTAAGTTGCCCAAGCTGGCTTTGAATTGAGATTCTCCTGCCTCGGCCTCCCAAGTCGCTGGGTTTATAGGTATGCACCACCGCACCTGGCACCCGGCCGTGAGTCAGTTCTTAATGAAAAATCTTTCAAGGAAGAACTGTTTTGCAAGGAGAGCGGCCGGCCCCTCCCTCTTGGGTAAACCAGAGCCTCTTCTCTGGGCCTTGATTCTGTTCAGGTCATTTGGTGTGAGTATATTTCAGTGTTTTTCCTAAATCACAGAAGTCTACGTTCTCCGAACATGGAGATGCATTTCCTCAGTTTCAGAGTTACGTAGAGCGGTCGGGGGCTTTTGTGACTGAAGTGTGTGGTTGGTGTTGACTCTGGGACTGGAGCGTTCCATATTTGATTGGGCTTGGCTTTAAAAAAATATATATAGAGAGAGCTTCTTTCATAAGACTGGTTCCACTGACCCCCAGGGTCGCTGTTCCAACCCCTGTGGCTGTGTCAGGCAGTGCCTGACCCACGTGAGCTATTAGCTGGAGCAAATCGCCCACCTCCATGTCCCGTTATTCAGCTGAGGAGTGACTGTGGGGAGAAGCGCCCACCGCCTCGGCAGTCGCCCCAGATCCCCGCTTCCTTCCGCCCCTCTCTGCCTACTCTCCCTCAGGGAAGCAAGAACACAGTGCTTTGGCTCTTCGATTCCTTTGTTTAAAAAATCCCTAGGAACCAGCAGTTAGCAATCCCTAGGTCTGAGAAGTATTTTCACCAAACAGAGCTTCATTGCAGGGTTGAGGTAAGTTCAGAGAAGGAAACAGTTTTTTGCTTTTTGTTTTGCCATACTAGGGCTGGAACCCAGGGTGCTCTGCCACTGAACTACACCCCCAGCCCTTATTTATTTTTTATTTTATTTTATTGTTTGGTACTGGGGGTTGAACGCAAGGGCACTCTACCACTGAGCTACACCTCCAGCCCTTCTTTATTTTACGACAGGATCTCGCTAAGTTGCCCAGGCCGGTCTCAAACTTTTGATCCTCCTGCCCCAGCCTCCAGAATAGCTGGGATTATAGACATCACCACCATCCCCAGCAGGAAGAAGTTCTTTAAAAATACCCTGCCTACTCCTTGCCTGCCTGTTCTCAGCCTGAACCCCGCGAGGAAAGTCTCATCTCATGCCCAAGGAGAACATGCTGACAAATCGCCCATTCCAGTGGGGTCCCAACAAATGACTAAGAGAAGGAGAGAGCTCCAAGATCACATTATTTTTATATTTCTACTTCAGGATACCAGTTAACTATCTGGTAAAATATTGGTTCTCTCCTTCCATAGCATAGCACTGAGACTGCCCAGTCAGGAAACACATCCCTCCTACCCACCCCCACAGCCTCTTCATCTATGTGAAGCCATGTGACTGAGTTCTGGTCCAAGAAATGTGAGGAGAAATTTTCTTAGTCTCACAGACCTCCTCCCAGAGCTCCTCCAGGCCCTTCTAGCCTTCTGACGGGCTGGAATGGACATGGCCCCCAGGACAGCCTTAGAAACCACATACTGAAGGTGGCTTTGCTGGGACATCCTAGACACTCAAGTGGCCGTATAGAGGAGGGCACCCCACTCCCTCGGCCACCACCCAGCACTATTCCATGAGTGAAAACAAGGCATTTATTCCATGTAGCTATTTAAATTCTGGGATTTATTTTTATAGCAGCGAGTATGATCATGATTAATACAAATTTTAGTCTCTTATACTGGGGTCCTGTGGTTAAAATAAACAAAAACATATAGCACTACAGAGGAAGGCATGAAAATTAATATGGGAAACTGAAAGATGATGATCCATGTTGCATAGCATCATATTATTTAATAAAACTGCTGTCCTCAATTACTTAGTAGGCAAAGTGTTTACTTTGCGGTCCTAGAAAAGGTTGGTAGATACAAAATTAGTGCATGTTGACCCTTTTTTTTTCCCTATAGTACTGGGGATTGAACCCAGGGACACTCTACCTCTGAGTTACTCCCCTCAGCCCTATTTTATTTTTTATTTTGAAACAGGGTCCCACCAAATTGCTGAGGATGGCCACAAACCTGTGATCCTTCTGTCTCAGCCTCCCAAGTACTGGGATTACAAGAATGTGCCACCACACCCAGCCATGTTGACTCTTACCAGCTTTGCTTAGCAAGTCAATACAAAGAAGAGTTGAGCAAGAACTGGCTGGTTCAAAAGAGCAGAAATGAAAAGGAACGGAATAAACCTGGAAATTTGGAGCCTTCTGCTTTGAACTCCAAAGAATAAGTGCCAGCAAAAGAAAAAGGCTTTGAGCAACAAAAGGCCATTAAGACATCTCATTGAGCGGATGGTGGGATGGCTAGGATCACTGTCCCCAGAGACCCATGTGTTGAGGACTTGGCCATCAATGCAGCAGGGCTCAGAGGCAAGGCCTTCAGGAAGAGGATTGCATCATGGGCTCAAACCTCATCAGTTAGTTAATCCATTGATGGATTCATAATTTGATGGTATTATTGGGAGGTGGTGGAAACAGGGAGATGGAGTCTAGTTGAAGGAAGTAGGTCATTGGGGGTGGAGGACATGGCTCAACAGAGTATATCCTGTCCCTGGTGTCTCTCCCTCTTATGTCTCCCTCTTTCCTTTCTCTCTCTATCTCCTTCTCCGTCTCCCTCTTTCCTTCCTGGTTGCCATGAGGCAACCTCCATCAGCCCTTCTGCCATGATGTTTCTGCCTTGGAGCTAACCAGCCATGGACTGAAACTCTGAAACTGTGAGCCAAAATAATCTTCCCTCCTTGAAGTTGATTTTCTCGGGCATTTCATAGGGACAAGGAGCTAACTAACACAGATCGCTGCACTATGCCAGCGAAGGTCAGGTTAAGGCTGCCTTCTTCATGCCTGTTTTCCTTCAGAAAACCCATGCCTGTTTTCCTTCAGAAGAGTTCAAGATGGCTTCTGTTTAGTTGGACGAGAGAGGCACAGAGCTCACGATGCAGAGGGCTTGAGAAGTGTGTCTAGTAAACAACCCTGTGTGTGCATAATGGCACATGGAAATTCTGGAAACAATGAGAGGCTTATTAAGTGTTGAAGGAATTGTATGGTCCAAGAGCTCACAAAAGTATTTTTTGTCCAAAGTTTAAAATAGACCTTGGGCCGGGTGTGGTGACACACGCTTGTAATCCCAGTACTTGGGAGGCGGAGACCGGAGGATCCAGGTTCGTGGCCAGCCTCAGCTACTTAGTGAGGCCCTCCGCAACTTCGTGAGACCCGGTTTCAAAATAAAGGATAAAAAATAGGGCCGGGGGTGTAGCGCAGAGGTAGAACGCCCCCGCGTTCAGTCCCCGGTACCGCAAAAAAAAAAAAAAAAAAAAAAAAATAGGGCCAGGGGTGTAGCGCAGAGGTAGAACGCCCCTGGGTTCAATCCCCAGTACTGCAAAAGAAAAAAAAAAAAAAGACCTTGGGTACCCAAATGTGCATGGGCAGAAAGTAGGTCACAAAATCTGTAGGACTGTTTGGAGCATATCGGGAGAGGCTTGGAAAAGAGGTCAGAGGGCGGCCCAGGAAGTGGGATGAGACTCTTACGCTCTGTGAGGTGAAGAGCCTATGCAGGGTTTCCAGTTGAGGAGTGAAATCATCTAACATGCTACCAAAGGACGACTGGCTGCTGTGGTGACCAGAGGCCCGGGGGGGGGGGGGACAAATTAGGAGCCACTGTAGTAATCCAGGTGGTGGGTGTGATGGATTGGACCATGGTGGTTGCAGTGAAGGAGGTGAGAAGTCATCAAACCTGGGAAATAGATATTTGACACCAGCTAACAGAATTTTCTGGATGGATCTGGGATGCAAGAAAAAGAGAGACTTTCAAGCTAGGTATGGTGGTGCACACTTGTAACCTCAGTTACACAGAGGCTGAGGCAGGAGGATGGCAAGTTTGAGACCAGCCTAGGCAACTGAGACCCTGTGTTAAAATAAAAAATAAAATGGGCTGGGGATATGGCTCAGTGGTAGAGTGCTTGCCTGTTACTGGTGAGGCCCTGGGTTTGATCCCTAGTTCCAGGAAAAGAAAGAAAGAGCCGGACGTGGTGGCGCACACTTGTAATCCCAGTACTTTGGGAGGCGGAGACCAGAGGATCTGGGTTCGCGGCCAGCCTCAGTGCTCTCTCTCTCTCTCTCTCTCTCCCTGTCTCTCCCTCTCTCTCTCTCTCTCTCTCTCTACCTCTACTTAGTGAGGCCCAGTTTCAAAATAAAGTATAAAAAAAATAGGGCCGGGGGTGTAGCACAGAGGTAGAATGCCCCTGGGTTCAATCCCCGGTACTGCAAAAAAAAAAAAAAAAAAAAAAAAAAAAAAAAAAAAAAAAAAAAAAAAAAAAAAAAAAAAGAAGGAAGGAAGGAAAGAAAGAAAGGAAGGAAAGCATTTGAGATGACTTGCAGGGATTTAGGTACCAATAAGTGGATTAAGGAAGATTGGATGGAGTAGGTTTAAAGGGGGGAAATCAGGAGTTGTGTTGGGACATGATGAGTTTGAGATGTCTATTAGAAATCGGAGTTGGGAGTTGATTTATGAGTCAGGAGTTTAGGATATCTAGACTAGAAAAGATGGTATTTAAAGCTACAACTGACTAAGGTTAAGTGTAGGCAGAGGAAAGAAAAGAACTAACATTTAAAAAGTTTGGAAGAAGAGGAGGATGCAGCAAAGACTGGGAAGGAGAAAGCAATGAGGTAGGAGATCTGAGTGAGGGCGGGGACGGTCCTGGAAGCCTGGTGAAGGGTCAATACAAGGAGGAGGGAGTGATCCCCTGTGTTAGATGGAAATGACTATAGAGATTAGCAATTCGGAGGCCACTGGTGATCTTGATATGTGCAAAGCCAGCTGCAATAGGGATTTTTTTTTTTGAGTGTGTGGTACTGGAGATTGAACCCAGGGGCATTCTACCTCCGAGCTACACTCCCAGCCCTATTTTGAAACAGGGTCTCACTAAGTTGCGGAAGGCCTCACTAAGTAACTGAGGCTGGCCGCGAACCTGTGATCCTCCTGTCTCAGCCTCCCAAGTACTGGGATTACAAGGGTGCACCACCACACCTGGCTTGCAGTAGGTTTTAAGAGGGATGGAACAGAGCAGCTTTACTGCAAAGGATGACAAGGAAATGAGGTGGCTGCTGGTAGGGAGAATTCAAAAGAATCTGGAGGGCTAAGGAATGACCCAGTCATACAGTGCTTTCCAAGCATGTATGAGGCCTTAAGTTTGATCCCCAGCAAAATAAATAGACAAATAAAAAATTTTTTTGTCTTGTGCCCTTTTTGAAAGAGAAAATTAACAGCATATTTGTATGATGATCATAATGATCTAACAGTCATTTTAAAAACTGGTTATGCAGTAAGGAACAGGAAGAAAATACCCATAAATTATTTTCAAAATATTTATATACTCTTTTTGCTAAAACTTGCAAAATATATAAGCATGTGCACAGTCAAGTGTAGCTCTACATTTTTATTCTTAATGGCTGTAGAATATTTTATTTTTTTGAGTGTGCCATAATTTGTTTAACCAATCCTATATTATTAGACCCTTGAGTGATTGGGGGTTCCTTTTTTATTTTTTGTTTTTTATAAACAATCATGCAGTGGATGTCCTTATACATGTACATCAGCTCATAGTTGCCTTAGGATTTGCTCCTAAAAATCAAGATGCTAGGTCAAAAAAATTGAAAATACTTAAATAACTTTAATGCATATCAAGTAGCCCAACTCTCCATTTAGAAGCAACCAAAGTCATTTAGGCCTGCTCTAATCCAGCTATCTATAGTTTCTTCAGTGTTTTTAATATGGATGGGTGTTGGATTTTTGTCAAATGCATTTTCTGCATTTACTGAGATGATCATGTGATTTTTTGTCTTTGATTCTATTTATGTGATGAATTATATTTATTGCCTTGTGTAGGTTGAACCAGCCTTGCATCCCTAGAATGAAACCAACTTGATCATGGCACACAATCTTCTTGATGTGGTTTTGAATGCAAATTGCCAGTATTTTATTAAATATTTTTGCATCCTTGTTCATCAAAGACTTCTATATCTTGTGTTGGGCTGTTTAGGTTTTCTATGTCCTCTCGGTTCAGTTTAGGTAGGTGATTGAGCCTGATTTTGCTCCCCACTGTATCCTCAGCTGTTGGCCAACAGTCTGTCATGTAGTAGGCCTTCAGTAAATCAATGTTGATGCGGGAACAACTGGTGGTAAAGAGTAATTCAAGAGTAGAGCAGATCACTCTGGAAAATGTCATTTGGGGATAGAATGAGGTATGACTATCAATTATCCTCTAATGCCATGCAGTATAGCCCCAAAGGTATGGCTAATTAAATAATACATGAAGAAGTGTGTCACTTTTTTTTTTTTTTTTTGCGGTACTGGGGATTGAACCCAGGGGCGTTCTACCTCCGCGCTACACCCCTGGCCCTATTTTTTTATGCTTTATTTTGAAACCGGGTCTCACGAAGTTGCGGAGGGCCTCACTAGGGGGAGAGAGAGAGAGACAGGGAGAGAGAGAGAGAGAGCTGAGGCTGGCCGCGAACTCGGATCCTCCGGTCTCCGCCTCCCAAAGTACTGGGATTACAAGCATGCGCCACTAAGCCAGGCAGAAGTGTGTTACTTTTATAGTAAGAGTCCACCTTACTGTGTGACTTGATAAATGGAGTAACTGTGGCTTCTTCCGTGGTAACTTTGGAGAAGACCCTCAATCCACGTCCACATTTGGGTTTAGTGTCCAGGAGTCTGGCCATCCCTTGGTCCAATTCCCACCTTGCAGTCTAGTGCTGCAACCCAGTGGCCAGCAGGTGGCAACAAATGGTTATTAAAGCAACCACGAAGCATCTATGCCCTCTAAGACAGGGTGGCTCCCTACCCTGGTGGATGGAGCAGGTTTAAAGGGGGAACTCAGGAGTCATGCTAATGACATGATGAGTTTGAGGTGTCTATTGGGCCCTGTCTTCCCCAGGCCCTGTCTCCTAGAAACGCCCAATGAGCCAGCCTACCTGGTAGGCTCTTTCCTAGGAGGGAGGCTGCTCAGGGGCATTCCCAGGGATGCATGGAACAGTGGCCTCCCTTCAGAGAAGTCAACTAAGGGGGTAGAGCACTTGCTTAAGAAGGTGCCAGGCCTGCAGTGTGTGTGTGTGTGTGTGTGTGTGTGTGTGTGTGTGTGTGTAGGTTCGGCTCTCAGCTCAAGAGAGTCCAGCTCTGCTTCTGCATTTTACAGCTTACAGTTCTTCTGAGGAGTCATTATTAGATGACTCAGGAGAAGGTGTAATTCACTTGAAGATGCAGATTTCTTCAATATTAGAGATTCCACCCAGTTCAATCAGCTGACCTGCCTCAGCCATGGTCTTTGTAATGCTCAGGTTTTTTTTTTTCCTTGTGTGTGTATTTGTGTGTGTGGTACTAGGGATTGAACCCAGGGACATTCTACCTCTGAGCTGCACCACTAGCCCTATTTTATTTTTTTTTATTTTGAAATAGGATCTTGCTAGATTGCTAAGAATCTTGCTAAGTTGCTGAGGCTAGTCTCGAACCTGCAATCCTCCTATTTTAGCCTCCTACGTACTGGGATTACAGGCGTGTGCTCAGGTTATTTTTAGTCTGTGGTTTTTGTTTGTTTGTTTGTTTTTGTTTTCAGCCAAGCTCCATGCCATGCTGTCCAGGCCGACAGTTTTGTGGTGATGATGGATTGATCATCGTTATATCACACAATGCCTCTTAGGGGGCCCGTGGGTCTGAGTGCTGTGTTTTGTGGCAGGGATGGATGTGATCGGTCCAGTTGTCCAGTTGTCCTCACTCCTTCCTCCTAGAGATGAACAGAACTAGAGGGAAGAAATCACCATTTGTGGAGAATCCTGTTGTCTCCCATCCCATTCTCACAGCCACTCAGCGGGGCTGATATTCCCCATGGCGGGCACACACTCACTTAGTCCAGAGTAGCCGAGCTGACCAGGATGGGAAGCTGATTCCAAATATGGTGCTCCCTTCACTACATTCATGGTTCAAATTGTGCTCCAAGCAACACCTTCTGAGGGGACATAAAAGAAGCAAAACAGGAAGGATGGAGGAAGGGGGCCAGGTGGCCCAAAGAGTGGTGCTTCTTGCTCCGACCCTTGCTTCATCTAGAACTCTGCTTTGATTTTGTATATATATATGTATGTGTATATGTGTGTGTGTATATATATGTATATATATGTGTGTGTGTATATATGTGTGTATATATGTGTGTGTGTGTATGTATATATATATATATATATATATATATATATATATATATGCACATTTTTTACTTGAACTTTGCTTTTAGAAGGAGAAAATAAAGCCGGTGTGGTGGTACACGCTTGTAATCCCAGTACTTGGGAGGCTGAGACAGGAGGATCCGTTGTTTGTGGCCAGCCTCAGCTACTTAGTGAGGCCCTCCGCAACTTAGTGAGACCCTGTTTCAAAATAAAGAATAAAAAATAGGGCTGGGGGTGTAGCTCCGGAGGTAGAATGCCCCTGGGTTCAATCCCCAGTACCACAAAAAAAAAAAGGAGAAAATAAGTGAGACTCCTTCTGTCATGGGATATATATGGTCTCTGGGGCACGTTCTGACCCCGGTTGAGTGGTGGCAGGCATGTGTCCTGTGGCTATAAGACAACAGAGTTAGCAGGAACTGAACCAGGCCTTGGCCACTGCCCTCCTGGCCTAGCCCCTTGATTAATGCACAAAATACTTTGAGGACAACATTCTTCTATGGCTGGCTCTTCATATTCTCTGGGACAGAGAATATGAAGAAAAATGAGTCGGATGTAAAATCTCATGTGCCCTACTCCCACCCGCGGCTGTCGACAAATAGGATATTTTGAATTTTTCTCTGTTATGCAGTCTGGGTAATAGCAGTCTGCAGGAAAACTGAAGAAGTCTGGGAGGCCAAGTTGAATGACAAATGAAGAAGAGAGGCAGAGGAAGATGGGAGCAGAGAAAAGCCTCAGGATGTTTATTTGGGGGTTATAGAGGAGGAGGAGAGAGAATTGACCAGAGAGACTGAGAGTGAGAGAGAAGTCCAAACATTATTTATTATTATTATTATTTTTTTTGCAGTACCGGATATTGAACCCAGGGGCATTCTACCTCCGTGCTACGCCCCCGGCCCTATTTTTTTATACTTTATTTTGAGACCGGGTCTCACGAAGTTGCAGAGGGCCTCACTAAGGAGAGAGAGAGAGAGAGAGAGAGAGAGAGAGAGAGAGAGAGAGAGACAGGGAGAGAGAGAGAGTGTGTGCGCACGTGCGCGTGTGCACGAGCTGAGGCTGGCTGCGAACCCGGATTCTCCGGTCTCTGCCTCCCAAAGTACTGGGATTACAAGCGTGCACCACCACGCCTGGCCCAAACATTATTTTTAAGGAGCTTTGTTGGATATTTACAGTATACTCCTACCTGTGGCATTTTCTCAAGAAGCAGGAAAGATTTGCTTCCATTTCTATTTTTCTGCAGGACTGGACCACGTAGGATCCTGGGTTTGGATTGGTTACATAAGCAAACTTCACTCTTTGCTGTGATTTACAAGAGTCAAAGCCACGAATGTTTTCAACATCCATTTTGTCAGCTGCCTGAGTTTCTATTCTGAGAGGTGCTAACTGTTAAACATTGTTATTCACTTGTGTTCCCTAAATAACTTTTAATTAGTTTTAATTTGGACTAAGAATGTTCTTCTGTTGACAGGAATTATCAAAAATAAAATTAATGAAGAATTCACTTCAGAAAAATGTACGTACACTAATATTCAATATTTTGTATCTATCTCAGCACAGGAAATTTAATTTTTAAAATTTTGTTTTTTAAAGATTTTTCTCAAAACAGTAATTGCATTGGTAAAGCGGTCACTTAAACATTATTTTTCACCTTTTATGCATTTTTTTACAGTGGGATTTTCCTGTTCTCTTCCAGTGGAACTAATTGCATTGGTGCCAGAAATGCAATCAAGGTGGTGGCTGCACTTAGCCTTTGAAACCTTGTGTCTAGCAGGAGGATTACTATATTCATTGCACATTAGAAAATGATGAGCAATATCCTCTTGCCTAAAATACTACCAAAGATAAAAGTTTTTCTGGGCTCTCAGAATATCATAAAGCAGACTACAAGAAATTTAAAAACATTGTTGGAGTGTGTATGGGGGAGGGGGTACTGGAGGATTGAACCCAGGGAACTTCTATCTCTGAGCCCTTTTTATTTATTTGTTTCTATTTTGAAACAGAGTCTCATTAAGTTTCTGAGGCTGGTCTTGACCTGTGATCCTCCTGTCTCATCTTCCCAAGTACCGGGATTACAGATGTGTGCCACCGTGCCCGCTTTGGAGTATTTTAATGGAGTCTCCCTTCCCTCTTCCTGTCCGTTAAACCAATGGTGCTAGCTGTCCACTAACCATCAGGACATAGTTCTAACACAGACTTGTACATCCCTTTGGTTAAAAAAAATGGCCAAATATCAAAGAGCTAGTAATCTTGGGAACAGCCCAAAGCATGATTTCCTTTGAGTAAAAATCTGACAAAATAAGGACTCATTAAGGGTTTCTGATTGCTGGTTGCAGTGGCGCACGCCTATAATCCCAGCTACTCAGAAGCCTGAAGCAGGAAGATCACAAGTTGGAGACCAGCCTGGGCAGCTTAGCGAGGCCCTGCCTCAAAATAAAATAAAATAAAAAATTTAAAGGGCCAGGGATATAGCTCAGTGGTAGAGTGCTTGCCTAGCATTTTCAAGGCTCTGGGTTTAATCCCCTGTACTGCCAAAACAAAAACAAACAAACAAAAACCACCCAAAAATAAAAATGGGGGGGTCCTAATACACAGGGAAAATGCTCATGAGGGCTCTGCACATGATAATGATCAGAGCGGCCTCTCATTTAGTCCCCAAACCTGCAGAATAATAAGTGCATGAGCAGGAGAGAGCCTGCAATATGCAAGGTAAATTTGACAAGTGTCACAATCAACTATGGTATGGTTTACATTCTCATTTTCATACATTTCTTAAATCCTATGTAATTTGGTCTTGGGACTGCTTAGTTAATTACCAATGAGGAGAATGGGGCTTGTATGCGACTGAACAACCGATGGAATTATTTAGTGGTTTGCAGTTCAGTGGAAAAGAGTATAGATGTGCTTAAATATTTATGGCACTGTACCTTCTCTTTTTCCTATAGAAGTCTTCCAACAAATTAGAACATGGGTGGCAGCTCCATAGTTATCTACCTAGACCTTTCAAGGTTGGCTAGCCGAGATTGAATTTCATTTGCATATTATTTTGTTATATTAATTTTAGGTACATTAGCCTCATTAGCCTAGTATATGGTCATGATCAATACTACTTAATTGCCAACCATGCTGGGGTGGTGGCCCATGCCTGTAATCCCAGTATTTGGGAGGCTGAAACAGGAGGATCGTAGGTTCAAGGCTAGCCTCAGCAACCTAGCGACACCCTGTTTCAAGATAAAAAATAAAAAGGGCTGGGGTGTAGCTCAGAGGTAGAATGCCCCTGGGATCAATCCCCAGTACCACCCCCCACCCCGCACACACACAAAAAAGCCAACCTCTCTAAGTCCCTTCTCTGTGTCCGGACTCATGCATTAGAGGCACTAGCTTAGTTTTGTCACAATTCTGGGCACATTGGCAGTCCCCAGACGGTATGGGGGTGGGGTGTCTGAAATTCCTGGATCAAACATGGTGCATTTGCCTGGAGCTTCAATTATACTTGAAGACTTGGAGAAAAAAGTATTAATCAATTTAACCATTTATTTAATGTGCTGCCAATTCTTTATTTAATTTTCTGTTAAGCAAACAAAATTATGCATTAGCTATGTTATGACTAAAACCCAAATGTTGATTAATACGATAGAATAACAACTTGTAAACCAAGAAGTGTGTCTGCTTAGCTGTCAGACTTCCAGCCAGAAACCTACGGGTGATGCAGAGGAAAAGATATGTAGACTCTTCCAGGGGAAGAGTGGGACAGGGCCCCACCTGGCCTCCTGGTGAGGCGGCCCACAGCAGGCACCCATTTCTTATCAAAGCCTCTGTCTTTGGCCAGGAACTCTAGGAGGAAGGAAAAGGACACTTCCAGCTCAAGGAAACAGGACCCATCCTGATAGGTGAGATTCTGAGAAACACAAAAGCTGAGAGTGGGCAGAACCACAGGGAGTTGCTTCCTACCTCAGCTCAGCCTGCACTGGGCCAGAGGTCCCCGCTGCACGAGAGTGTCCTGGGAGAGCTGTCTCCATTACTCCCCAGACCTGGCCACAGTACCTCCCAACTCCTGGTGCCCAGGTTCCTACCTTCCACTGGGATCACCATTTAGCACCCCCTCTTACCAGGCCACCCCTGCCCTCCCCAGCCTGTCATGGTGCTACACAACCTTGCTCAGGTCCCAGCCTTGCCCTGTGAGAGTTCCTGCCCTTGACCCTGGTCCAGGCTTCCGGTTCCTGTCTTTATGTGGTCCAACACCAGACTAGACTGGTTCAGTCAATGAACAACAGAGAGCCCAATTTTTTCTGTGAAAATAAATGCAAATGCAAAATTCACATGAATGTTTTAAAGTACAAAACCTCAAAGAAAATGGGTGCTATTTGTGGCTCCTTTGAGCAGTCTCTGGGCCCCTTGAGGATGTGTTCATCCTCCTCTGCTGTTAGAGCGCCACCAGCAGACAAGTTTGAGAAACAAAACTCAGGAACATCAGTGCAGACCACACAAGATCCTCTTGCAAAATTGGAGACAGTGCTCTTCAGGGTTCATGTTGTGCTAGAACTGGGAAAATTCAAAGTGGCTGCATATATCTGGCCTCGTGACTGAACTCCAGGCAATGCCTTATCCCCTCCTTCCAATCTCTGCTAAATGTCGAAGGAATACCAGTTGTGCCAATTTTGTGCAGGCCTTTTCTGTTTTTCTGTGAAATTGCTTTCAGAAGTATTTAATGTTGTTTTGGTGAAATTCAACTTTATATTGCCTGCACCAGCTTGGCTGGCGCTGGTTACCCTGAGCTCAGAGAGCATGAGACCAGATTCCCTGGGCCTCAGCTTCATAGTGAGGACTCAAAACAGCACACACAGCCTTGGCTCCATCCTCTTCCCCACCCTCTTTTAGAAACAAGGGCATCCAGGCAGATATAAGGAGCCAAGCTGAGCGTGAGGCTGTTGCTGGGCTTAGAGGCCTGAGGATGACCTGGACCCCTTGTCCTGGACAAAGGACTACTGTCTCATTACTGGACCTATTCCTCCTTCCCCTGCTGGGTTGGCTCTCGGAAGACATATGGGTAGGAAGAAACGCACCACGAGAGTCGCTCATTGGAGATTTGGTGTGATAGTTGTTGGTTCCAGCCAGGCCGGTTCAGACCTAATGAAATTAATTCTGGAATAAAGTTGAATTGCCTGCCCCTGCTCAGAGAGCCCTTCAAGTGCTGCCTCTTTTGTAATTCCCCAGAGACTGATCTTTGGCTTATGTTTCCTAGAGAAAAATATTGGTAAATTTGGAGGATTGCACTTCTGCGTTCATTTCTCTTCTGAAGGCTAATTGTCATCTTGGTTAAGGAGGATCTTGTCATTTATTATAACGGTCACCTTAAGGTGACCCACGCATCCTACCCCACCAGTTGCGCTATGTCTGTATATCCCTTTTTGGCCTACACTAGAGCTGTCTCTTGGCCTGAATGTATGAAGACTGATACTTTGCAGATGGAGATTCCTCCCTGAGATGGAGACAGATCATCTGCCCCCTCCCATATGGCACAGGAAGGGCAAAGAAAGAGTCAGAGGAACTAAGCTAAGAAAGTGAGAACAAGGGAATCAGGCTGGGCTCATTCAAAGGGAGGAATGGGAAGCAGGTTTGTGGAATGAGAGGTCGTTGCCAGAGCAAGGCCACTTCCTGGGAGCCGTGTGGGCTGAATCGTTGCAGCAGACCTGGTGTTGGGATAGAGGGAAGAGCCGTGCCTTCAAGACGAGAGGCTGAAGGACAGACCTGGTTGTCAGCAAGAGGCGGGGTTGGGGTGGCAGGGAAAGTAACCTGGAATTAAGGAGAAAATTGAGCAAGGCAGGCAATGCTGGGCCATGCAAAGACCTGTGACCACCTCCATATATAGTGTTATGAATTTTCTCACACCGCTCTTTCCTTCCTTCCTTCCTTCCTTCCTTCCTTCCTTCCTTCCCTCCTACCTTCCTTCCTTCCTTCCTTTCTTTTTCTGGTACTGGGGATTGAATCCAGGGATGTTCTACCTCTGAGCTATAACCTAGTCCTTTTTATTTTGAAACAGGGTCTTGATAAGTTGCTGAGGCTGGCCTCAAACCTGCAATCCTCCTGTCTCAGCCTTCCAAGCACTGGGATTATAGGTATGTGCCACCACACCCAGTTTCTCACACTTTAATAAAGCAATTTTTTCCCCTGGATCAGAATGGGATAAGTGCAGACCCTTTCCTCTGTCCCTCCCACCCCCAAGGAGGTGAAACAAGGACACCCTGTTTCAGGGCATAAATTCTGACATGTTTGATTTTGTTCAAAATCAATTTTATTACCGAAAAGTTCTGCTTGGTCTGTTGATGGTCTGCTTTATGCTCTCTGAATTTGCCTTTTCAAAACCAGGCTCATCTCCAAAAATCTACTCTGGCAGGAGATCAAGGGGGGCCTTGCCTCCAGCTATGATGAAATTGCACAGTGGAGCTTTCCCAGCATCGCCCAGGAAGAACCCAGAATTAGCAATCTGGCTCTGACAATCCCCACATGTCCCCACACAGGCTGTGCACCTGAGGCCGTGCCCCCATCCCGTCTGCCAAAGGTTGCTCCTGGCACAACATGCCCCCAGCTCTTCTCTATCGTCCCGCAGGCTGCTTAGCATGATCTTCTGGGCGCCCTCTCTGCAACCCCAGAGCCACAGCCGGTCCCTTGCCCCAGTGGCGGTGCCATGGTTTGCTTATTTTGACATATTCGTCCCCAGCACGTCAAAGATGAAAGGCAGGAAATGTGCAGTTCTAGTTCCCATAGCGGGAGCGGCCAGACCACATCGCGTCACGTTTCCACGGAGGTCATGGGATCCTGGAGACAAACAGTGTAGGCTGACCTCAGGCCGGGCTGGGCTGGCACGGAGCACGCTGGGCGCTGCCCATCCCTGGATGGAATCCCTCCTCACCACGGCCGACCCCAGCCCGGCTTGTTCCCACCGCGGCCTGTGACTCAAGCCACCTCCTCAGATGGTCACTCCCACTGTGGCTCCCCATGGCCCAGAGGGCCTGCTCCAGAGGAAGCCCACTTCCTCCCAGGCCCTGATGGCTGGACTGCTGATGGGTGATGAATGCGGAACTCTCCCTGCCTTCCCATTTTCCTGTGTGCAGGAAATGCCTCCAGATCCTTGGGGCAGAGGTTTGGAAACCCCCAGTATTCTAAAACAGTGGCAGAAGTTGACCCACCAAGACCCAAAGCCAAAAAAGAAAAAAAGTCAAGGCCTCTCTGTTTCCCCTGAATGACTGCCACCCCCACCCCCGTTCACCCAGCTAGCTAGATGATTTTTCTATAAACACACCATCTTTTCCATAAGACAGAACTAAGTATCACTTCCACCCACACTCAGGATGTTAAAACATTTGAAGAATGACTTGTTCTGGACCAGAAAAAGCCCGTGCGGGAAGCGTTCCATTTCTCTCCCTCCAGGTGTGCCATGTGGCTGGGTGGTGGAGGCAGTGGGGGCTGTAACTGGCTAAGTAAGTGGCCTGGCCTCGGTGCCGTTAAACCAAGGGCTCCTCGTTCATCTGCAGGAATAGCATTTGCGCATTTCATTTCCTTGGGGATGATTTTTTAAAGGGGCTGTCATGCACCTGGTCATAGTCAGAGGGTGCTCCGGGAGGAAAGGGAAGCTTCTGAGAGTGCAGAGGAGCCAGCTCAGGGTGCCCGGATCCAGCTTAACTCCTTGTTCAACAGAAGCCACTAAAGACAGGTACTCAGGGACGATAATGTCCTTTTGTGCCTTTTGTCTGGGCAGCTCATTAAGGTAAGAGATTGCCTCAGTTGACAAGACAACCCCTGCCTGTGTGTTCCTGGAGAACATAATTGACTACAAAACCTTTTTTTGATGTCACCACTGCCAGATACAAACCCAATTAGCAGCAGAGTTAACTCAGATGCATCCTGGGAACATGGAAATACCACGTTCTACAGCTAATCAGACCTGTGGAAGGATGACACATCTGATGTCATCAGGAAGGTGGATTCCAGGGACCACAGGGGGCTGGGCGCTCTCAGGGCCCTCATGTTCTGCTGGCTTTAGAGCCCCCATTAGTGGGTGAATTACAGGGACTTAGAGACTAACAATCAAAGACTGGCTTCTGTCTGCTCCAGACCTCTGGTCTAGGAGTATCACAGTTTCATTCTGAGGCCAGGGATATTCAAAATAAGTCATGCAGGCTTTAATTCCAGCTAAGCCCCTTGGTCCCTTCAATGGGCATTAAGAAACCCCTTGCTTCAGCCTGGCGTGGTGGCGCACGCTTGTAAGACCGGAGGATCCGGGTTCGCGGCCAGCCTCAGCTCTCTCTCTCTCTCTCTCTCTTTCTCCTTAGTGAGGCCCTCCGCAACTTCGTGAGACCCGGTTTCAAAATGAAGCATAAAAAATAGGGCTGGGGGCGTAGCGCGGAGGTAGAACGCCCCTGCGTTCAATCCCCGGTACCGCAAAAAAAAAAATAAATAAATAAAAAAAAGAAACCCCTTGCTTCTTGCTATGTGACCAATCTCCCAGGGACCAAGAAATCCTATGTTCTGACCCCTGAGAGCAGAAGCAAACAGTAATTTCATTGCACAGAGGGATGCTCTGGCCCACCCCACCTCAGTTTAAATAACTAACGTTGCCAGGCAGGAACTAGAGGCTGGGAAGAGAGAAAAATGCCGACACAAAAGGGCAAGTGCAAAAGGAAAGGCTCGCCTGGTTTTTGCCTTGTTATTATAAAGGGATTGTGATGCTTATCAGTTATCGTGGTGTGGATCATAATGCAGGAAGAGGCACATTTAGAGGCACATTTAAAAGCCCCATGTAGAAGTAACTGTCCAACTAGAACACTTGGGTTTGAATCAAACTGATCAGAAGCCACACGGGAGGCTGGTACAGGGCTTCTCATGACGTCAAGCTTTACCCGGATTGGTGGCCTTATTGTATCAGATGTCTTCAACTGCCTGCATGACACATTAGTTCTTGATCTACTCACTGGGGCCTCAGGGGTTATACCCTTTAATTTGACAGGCGATGTGCTCAGTTGGTCTAAGTACAGTGGGTCTATTCTGGGCAGGCAGAAAGCATTTGGAAAGAAGTAGGGTAGAAGTCTCTGGAAACGGAGCTCAGCGGCTTGGGAATTTAGTTGAATGTCTCAGTTGTAGGCAGCAGAAACCTACTTGGGCTGATTGAAGAAAAAAAGGAGTGTGCTGAGTGGCTGTGATGTGGCTCAGAGTCACAGGGAGGGCTGGAGAGCGAGCTTGCGAAGTCAGAGCCTGAGGGTTCTGCCACAGCCAGGCCCTTTCCCAGGCCACACCAGAAGCCTGTCCTAGGAGGCTGCGGGACCTGTTGTTGATGGCCAGACCTCACGTCCCTAAGGTACTGCTGGTGCAGACGCAGGGCCCCACCTGCCCCCTTACGCCACTATGGTCCCTTCTAGCACCTGCCCCACTGCAGCCGTGGCTCCTCGCTCAAGTCCAGGGCCCCTAACTGGCCAAGCCCTACCTCATGCCTGTGCCTGGGCAAGGCAGTAAACAGCCAGGCCTGAATCCCGGTGCCGATTCTGTCACTTTCCAGAAGGAAACATCTGATAACACTTTTATCATCAGTGGGCTATAATGAGATTGAACAAGGTTCACTGAGCTTTTCCTTTCCTGCCCCCGCAGCCTAACTCTTGGTCCAATCCTGACACTACCTGGTAGATATCTGGGCTCTTTATTTATTTCTCCCCAAGGCTGTTGCCATCTGTATATTTCTCCTTAAAGCCTCCATAGGGAGAGGATGAGGCAAACTCAGATGTGCCATTGCTCTGGAGAGTTTAGAGGGGAACAGGTGGAACTAGTGGCCCAGGCAAAGGCGAGAACTCTTAGAAAATGCCAGGCACCTGTCAGAGTTCTCAGTCCCAACATGAGAAACAAATCTCAGCCAGGTCTAAAGCTGAGAGGAGCGAGAGGCCGCCCCTCAAATGCAGTGAGGAGCCCCAGGAGCCAGGCAGAGTTCCTCCCCCAGCGAGGTAGGAAGAAAAGTGTGGGCTGAGAAACGCCGGGGATTTTTGAAAAATTCTAACAAGATTCTTTGTTCATCTCCTGGCTTCCGCAGCCAGTCCGCTTGCAGTTGGGATAAATTCAGCCTGGGAGGAAAAGGCAGCGTTTCCTCCCCCTCTCTCCTCCCATTTTAGGTGAGAGGAGGAGGTGGCATGGGGGATAGAGAGATCTGGCGAGCACGCCAGCTGGTGCCGGCTGGGCCAAGTGGAGCCAGCTTGCTGTGCGCCCCCACACAGGGGGCCCAGAGCAGGAGCAGAGGGACCTCCCTCCTCCATCCCCTCCCCCAACTGGCTTCAGGCACAGAGGGAGTAGGCAGCCCCTCACAGGGCACAGGTCCCACAGCCTGCATGGCTCAAGCCGAGCCCCACCCCCAGGCTCCGCGTGTGCAGCTTCCGGTGGCAGCCATGTTTTTAGAGTACAGTGTTGCTTTTGGAAGGACCCAGTTGAAATGCAATCCTGCTGCCTGGGAATGTAATATCAGAACAGCTCCATCTCCTCACACAGAACTGGCCATTGGATTACTGAGGGATGGATTGTGGGGCAGTTCCAAGGATGGGAGTTGGAGATGTTTTGATGCCAGTGAGGGGGACTGGCGAGGACATGCAGTGGTGGGTGCCCTGCGTGTAGGGATCACACCAGGGTCTTGGATAAGAAAGGGCACCAGGAAGATTGGAATGAATGAGGAGTGGGGACGCAGGGCCTGGGGATAATGAACACCAGGCCTCACTATCACCTAGACACAGCCTTGCCTCTCTGTATCATGGGAACAGGTAGAAAAGGTAGAAAGCATTGGCTCCAGTTTCCCAAAGTCTGTTAAGGCCTTTCAGCAGAGCCTGAGGCTGGACAGCTGCCTGGTCTCCTCCAGGACCCTGGGTTGTTGCTGGAGAAGGTGGCATGAGTGCAGAGGCCAGCTCACCCGAAAAGGGGGGAGAAGTAACTCTTGAGCTGGTTCTGGGGACAGACTTAAGCAGCTTTTTAACACCCCTTCTTTTTTCCCCCTGGTGCTGAGGATGGAGCCCAGGGCCTTACAAGTGCTACCAAGCACTCTGCCACTGTGCCATGCTCCCAACTCCAATCAGCTTTTTATTTATTACTTCCTCAAAGATTTAAAATTTGACTCTATGTACCACTCCTGGATATCTATTCAAAGAGACGAAAATCAGAATATTATAGTAATACATGCATATCCATGTTTATAGCGGCACAATTCACAATAGCCAAATTATGGAACCAACCTAGGTGTCCATCAACAGATGAATAGATTACAAAATTATGGGATATACACACAATGAAATTCTACTCAGCAGCAAAGAAGGACAAAATAATGTCATTTGCAGGAAAATGGATGGACTTGGAGAACATTATGTTAAGTGAGATTAGACAGTCACAGAAAGCGAAGGGTCATATATTTTTCTCTCATATGCAGAAGCTAGGGAGTAATCAGGATACCAGAGGGACTTCAGGTAATGGAGGAGAAACCTCAGTGGAGCCAGGGAGGTGGTCTAGGGGAAGGTGGGGGAGAGGGAAGATCAACAAAGGAATCACTCCCATCAACATTATATACATATGTGAGAATAGCAATGTCAATCTCAACACCTTGTATGGGGAAGTGGGGGAAGGGGGAGGGAGCCGGGGAAAGCCCACCAAGTGCTGTGTGCATGTATGTCACTATCACTATGAACTATATTATGATGTGAGCCTATAATGCACCAATAAAATTATTAAAAAATAAAAATAAAAAATAAAATTTGATTTATAGCTATGGAGGCCAGGTACTTGGCCTCCAGTTACTTTTGGCTCATCTTTGCTTTTTAGTTCTCACATGAGAGGCTGTCCCATCTGGTCTGAGTGGACAGTCACCCAGCCTTGCTACTGAGTCTCTGATCTTTACTTTGAGCCCCAGGATTGTGCTCTGAGAGATGCCTAGGAAGTGAGCTTTTGACTGCCAGCTGGTGGCCATCCTTCGAGGGTGCATGTCCCAGCTGGGCCCCTGGGCACATCAGAGGATAGGATGTCTTTACTTTCTTTTTCAAAGAGTCTTTCCCAAGTCCCAGAGAGGCTTGCCTTCAGGAGCTCCATGCCTTGATTTTCCTCCATTCTGCTTGGGTTCAATCGTGATTGAAAGTATCCATCCTCCAGTTCCCCTTCTCACTAAGTACCTCTAAGTACACTAAGTACCATTAAGTCCCTTGGTATCTGTGGGGCAAAAGTTCCAGGGTTCCTCCCTCCCAATACCAAAATCTGTGGCTGCTCAAATCTGTTGCATAAATTGACATAGTATTTGTGTATACACATAATCCTCTATTCTTTGAATCTTCTCTAATTTCCTTATAGTACCTAATACAATGTAAATGCTACGTAAGTAGTTGTTATACTGTGTTGTTTAGGCAATAATGCAAGGGGGAAAACGTCTGTACATGTTTATTACAGATGCAAAAGACAAAAGCGAACAACACTCGAGTGCTGGGGAGAGACTGAGGACCAAGGCCTGCAGGAGGCTGCAGTTACATGTGCCTGCATCTCACCTCATTCTCACGGAGTCAGCATAGTGCTTGGTGAGTGGAAAGTTTTGCTTTCTGGAGACTTGTGAAAATGTTTTCTTTGTATGTTTTCCACCCATACTTGGTTGAACCAGTGGATATGGAGGGCTGGCTGGAGATCCAAGGAGTAAAGGCTGCATGACTCCTGTCTAGAAGGAGGAGGGCAGGGTCATGCAGACTGGAACAGGGCCTGTTGGAATCCTCATGGGTGGCCATGTTGTCAGCCTTGAATGACTGTGATCTGTGAGTGCGTGCTGCGGGGCTGACCTAACAGAGGACTGCTGGTGTGGTTTATTGCTGTGATGATAAGATTCTAGTGATAGTGTTATTTACTATTAGAAAATTGTTGCCATTGATCTTTTTGGTAGTTTGAACTATGTGGATTGATATGCTGCTTATCACTATAATAATGGTCAGTTTGGGGTTTGTTTTGCTTAATGTGCACCTCTCAGTTTATGGCCAAGCTGAGAAACAAAATGCCACCACCCACCACTTGGCAAGTGAGGGCTGACCCACTGGTTCCTTTCGGCTCCTCTTATGCAGTGTGGGATTTGGTTATTACTGAGCCCTGACTGCATGGGAGGCAGCGAGGCCTGTGAGCTGTTGCACAGCCCCGCCCAGGACCCAGAGCAGCACTACCAGGGAGTCCTGGGCCTGCAGCACCATGAAAACTTAAGGCGGGGCGGCAGGGCGGTGACAGAGGTGCATGGCTCTGCTACTTTGATAAAGATCTTGTCAATATTACATTGTATGTTGCATTAATCTGCTTGGGCTGCCATAACAAAATAGTGCAGACTGGTGTTGAGGGCTGAGACCCATGTTAGAAGCACTCTGAGATTATCATCTTGGACTAGCCCAGTTTGGATACATGGTATTTGGCTGGGTGGGATCTGTCCGCAAACGGACACATTCCAAGGGACCTGGTGTAATCTTCAAGGTGCGGTCTTTGATGGTGTCTCCACCCAGTAATGGTTAATCTCTCCTTCCCCTAAGTTTGTCACATGCCTGCCTCACTGACCATCTTTACTGTGACCTGAGATAATTGCTGATTTCTGTATTTGATTAACTTTTAAAGTTCCTATAAAAATAAGGCCCTGGCTATAGAGCTCCGGGAGAATTTGCCATCTCTATCTCCTCCCCGACCCCCCGATTATTAAATGTAACTATTTTTTTTTTTGCGGTACCGGGGATTGAACGCAGGGGCGTTCTACCTCCACGCTACGCCCCTGGCCCTATTTTTTTTA
>PVJS01020737.1:0-32267 GCA_004027185.1 Glis glis | reverse complement strand
GGCCGCGAACCCGGATCCTCTGGTCTCCGCCTCCCAAAGTACTGGGATTACAAGCATGCGCCACCACGCCCGGCTTATTTCATTTTATTTTATTTTATTTTGTGTGGTACTGGGGATTGAACCCAGGGGCATTCTACCTCTGAACTACAGCCCCAGCCCCATTTTATTTTTTATGTCGAAACAGGGTCTCGCTAAGTTGCTGAGGCTGGTCTCCAATCTTGATCCTCCTGTCTCAGCCTCCCAAGTACTGGGATTACAAGTGTGTGCCAACCACACCTGGCTTTATTTTTTATTTTGAAACAGGGTCTCACTAAATTGCTGAGCCTGGCCTCCAACCTGCAGTCCTCCTTTCTCAGCCTCCCAAGTACTGGGATCACAGGTGTGCACCACCACACCTTGTGCTCCAATCTGATCACCTGCCCATGGCCCTAGCAGCTCTGCCACTGGGACTTGCCTGAACCCTAACACAATATCTGAAGGTCTTTTCTCTAGCCCCCTGACCTACCCAGATATGTTACCCTTGACCTCAACACTGGCACTGGTACAAAGGCCAACAACAACACAAATGCCAAGTTCAACATCAAACAAGCCGTCTGTACGCCTGGGTCTCTGGCCCTTCACCCCCAGACCCTCAGCCCCAAACTATTTCCTCAGGACCTCCTGACGCCCAGTTCTTTCCCTGCCCCATAGAGCTCTGGGATTGTCCATTCTAAACACTGAGCTCCGGCTCTCATGGTCTTTTCAAGGAATTAGGATTGGCAAGTCAATGTCTATTTTCTGTTTCTGGAAGAAGGAAGAGGAGGTGATGTCAAAGGCAAAAGAAGAAGAGAAAAAGGAAAAGAAGAAGGAGGAGGAGGAAGAGGAACAGGAGGAGACAGACAAAGAGAAGAATATAGGGTAGAAATATGGAATTGTGTTCTATTCTTTGTTGACGTCTTAGGCCTGCCCGAGTGAAGCCAATCCGAGAACACAACGTGCCACCGCCCACGGGAGACCACTTTGTGGGGCCGAAATGACTTTGGAGAGAACCTCTCAGGTGACCCTATCAACCATCTCTCTCACAAACACTTCTCATCTATGCATCAGCAGGTTTTATTCTAGGTAAGCGTCCTCCCTTGGCGCTACAGCCTGTCCTCAGGAGGAAAGAGAGGACAGAAGCCATATAATCATTCCCCGGGGCCCCACTGGCCTCACCCCAGGGAGGTCCCTGAGTGCCCCAGCTAGTTACCTGTGAGCGCAACCAGGTGCGGAAGGCAGAGGCGGTTGGCCAGGATGATGAGCTTCATGTCGTCCAGGTCAGGGCTGGAGGTGAACATGCCTGTGTACAGGTACTCCAGCACGGCCCTCATGCAGCTCTTGCTCGTGTAAGGAAACACCACCTGGGTGGAAAGGAATGGGGCAGATGGCAGGGAGGCCTGGTGTAGGAAAACAGTAACTGGGGCCTGAGGAGCTGAGAAGACCTCCAAAGGCCTGGCCCCCACAGCGACAATTGTCACTGAGCCCCAGGATGCTAACAGCACCAGTGAATAGAGCGTTAACACCTTTTAAAGGGACCTGAATTCTCAGTGACATCCTTCCGAAGCCACTCTGGCTTGGAGGATGCTTGTCACCTACACCCTGGTCCCCCTGTGCCTGCAGGGACAGAGTGGGACAGAGACTGAGCAAAGGGAACACCAGCTGGCTTCTCTCTGGCTGCTCAGAGCCGCTGCTTTGGGCCTCTGGGATCTCTTCAGAGCAGCGCTGCAACAAAAATTGCTTTTTCATCAGATGCGAGTCTCTCCGGGCACACTGGGACTCGGCCAGAGCTTTCAAGCTGGTGTCTCTGGTACTGAGAAGTGTCTAGGGCGCGTGGGCCCCTGGGGCTTCAGAGAATCCTCATCCCAAATCCTACTCCCGCTTCACAGACCAATTCGCATCTCCGCCTTTCCACTGAGGAAACCTTTCCCTCGGTACTTGCTTCCCAGAAATCTCAGGATGCTCATATTCCCATCACAGGACGTGAAGCTACCTTGCTCTTCATTCAGTTTTTCATTCACGTATTTGGTGAATACTTACTAAGTAAGACACAGACACTGGGTTGGGGGGTACTTGGTACAAGTCAAAGACCTAGTCCCTGCAACTCAAAGCTATTACAGACCAGCTGGGCGGAGGTAAGGGGACACGCAGAACTTTAGGCATCTGTGCAAAGTAGAGCCTTGTTAACTACAAGGTGGCGTGAGGGTAATTAGCATTCTCGGCTTCAGAGGTGATGTGAATACCCCGGCTGTGGCCTGGGCCACTCTGCTTGGCTAGGAGAATGGAAAAGAGAGCGCAGATTCGGAACGTCTCTATGAACACACGGATGGGCCACTTCTACGCCCAAGCTTCCAGTCGAGATGCCGGAGGAAGTGGCAGTACTGGGGAGCAAATAGGTGAGTGGGAGGCGCACTGATTGGGGGAAAGGTGGTTGTGCTCAGCATGTACTTTCTTTGTGTATGTGTGGTGCTGGGGATTGAGCCCAGGGGCATTCTACCTTGGAGTTACACCCCCAGCCCTATTTTATTTCTTATTTTGAAACAGGGTCTCACTAAGTTGCAGAGTGCCTCACTAAGTTGCTGAGGCTGGTCTCGAACCTATGCTCCTCCTGTGTTAGCCTCCCAAGTACTTGGATTACAAGCATGCACCACCAGGCCTAGCATACCCTTTTATAGTCTGTATTTTGATGCTTTGACATCTAGAGCCTTTGCTGGTCCTAGCAGGACTGCCCCTCCCAGGAACTAGCCAATTCCTAGTGATTGTAGTGGCCAGCAAACAGGCCTTTCATATGCAAACCAACCAATCCAGAGCCCTCATCCCCAACCAACTCCTCTAGGCCACGTCTACATGCAGGATGCTGTTCCTATGCCCTAATCACCCCAGAGCCACATACTAGATAGCTAGAGACAGACACCATGCCCCAGAGCCTCTGCAATTGTTCAAGCTAGCCACAAAGCCTGCTTGCTCTGCCTCAACTGTTTCTTCCCAAAGAAACCCTCCACCTCCTGATCACCCTGGTGTTTCTGGGTGTGGCCCCCTCTGGATTACAAGCCGCCCCCCATTGGGATCTGTGAGTAACAAGCTATCTTTTCAGTGGTGGTTGTCCCCTGATCTGTAGACCTCACCATAGCTCAACAATAATAAAATCTAAGCTGGATGTGGTAGTGCACATTTGTAATCCCAGTACTTGGGAGGCTGAGACAGGAGGATTGCAGGTTCGAGGACAGCCTCAGCGAGTAGTGAGACTCTCATCAACCTAGAGAGACCCTGTTTCAAAATAAAAATAAAATAGGGCTAGGGGTGTAGCTTAGAGGTAGAATGTCCCTGGGTTCAATCCCCACTACCAAAAACATAAACAAAAACAAAATCCACCATTGAAAACACAGATGGATTCAGCTTGGAACCTTCTGACTTTTCCTGGTTGTTTCATGTGTCTCGAGGGAGGGGATGGGGCACAACATAACCTCTCCTTTCTACTCCTCCACCGTTGTGCAAGTCATGCAACCTCTCAGGGCCTCGCTCTCCTATATACATCCTGGGAATGCCACACTATGTGTAAGTGTCATGGGTGAACTAAATGAGATAATGTACCAAAGTGCTTCTGAAACTAGCTAAGATGTTACTGTTATTCCCTCCCCTGGCATACTGTAAAGTCCTTGTCTATAGCAACCCGCTCATACACTTCTCTTGGTCCCATCGCTCTGAGCCTAGCACATCGTCAGTGCTGAAGAAAGTACCATTAACTGATGGTGCCTCGGGTGCAAAGGGCAGAAATGTCTTCCCCTCCCCATGCTCAGCCTCACCTCCCTGGTGGAACTTTCCACAAACGGCCCCCCAAACATGGCAGCCATCCAGTCACAGCTGGAAATCAACAGGGGCTTGTGGGCGCTGATGGTGCCATCATCCAGGATGAAGGTCACATCTGTCCGGAAGGAGAAGAGGCATCACGTGAGGATCTGGCGGGAATGTGGGATACTCGATCCCAAGGGAGTCACTGAGCCCCGACTCCCCGATTTCCTTCTGAAGGCGGGAATGTGGGATACTCGATCCCAAGGGAGTCACTGAGCCCCGACTCCCAGATTTCCTTCTGAAGGCGGGAATGTGGGATACTCGATCCCAAGGGAGTCACTGAGCACCGACTCCCCGATTTCCTTCTGAAGCCACACGATTCAGAGCACCAAAGAACCAAGCTCTCAGCTTTAGGGACAAGGCGGCCCTATCTCCAGATGTCAGGATCCCAAACCCACTTGGAATGCTAAGGAGACCCACCCAGACTCTGGACAGAACCCCTGCCTTCTGCGCATGCTCCCTACCTGAAAAGGTGCCTTTGGCCAAGCACTCCTTAACCCGGTTGGTCCTGCGGACGTGGAAGGCCTTGGTGATCTCCTGGTTCATGAAGGCCTCGTTGTTGAGAATGTTGGCCACCATCATGCGCAGATCAAAGACCTCCAGCAGCTCAGCGATGTGGGCGATGTGCATGAGGTCCCGCTCGTTCTCGCCCAGCTCGCCCGTGTACAGGTACTTGAGAACGGCCCGGAAGGGCCCCGGCTGGATGGAGTTGTCCATCTTTACCACCACCATCAGCCGGGATTTGTAAGTCAGAGGATCCTCGGCCATCTCTTCCTGGATGCTCACGAAAGCTCGGCTCCAGGAAGACAGCACGCGACCCCTGCCCGGCAGGTACCCTGTTCCATTGCCCCGTAAGATCCCGTCACTGGTGGAAGCCCGCAGGCCAGCAGCACCCGAGCCCCCGGCCTCGTCCACACTCTCGCACACATCGAAGCTGGCTGCCCGCAGCAGGAAGTCCCGCCCATGGTGGTGGTGGTGATGGTGGTGGTGTTGATCAGGGTGGCCCCGGTGGTCCTCTGGGCGGGGGCCCCCTGGACCCGAGGGGCCCCCCAGCTCCCCCTCACTCAGGTCCATGAGGAACAGGTCGTAGAACTTGGAAGAGGAGGTGGAGAGGTAGATCTTGTGGGCAAAGATGCGCACCCGCTCCTGCAGCACCAGGATGACGTCCGCGCAGAGCGGGTCCTCCAGGAGGTGGGCGGGGCACTCCTCGCTGCTGGAGGGGGGGTCGGGCACCACAATGATGGGGGGCGGGGGCTTGGGGGGCAGGAAGGGCGCCTGCAGCAGAGGTCGCTGCACGTTGCGGAGGTGGGACTTCCAGAACTGCAGGTGGCGGCGAGAGATGAGTGCAGCCCGGATGGCGTTGTCAAAGACGTCCTTGATGCCAAATTGGGCCACCACGCTGGTCTCGTAGTAGGGGATGCCCAGCTCCTTGGCCACCTCCCGGCCCTTCTCCGGCGGAAGGATCTCATTGGGCTTGATGGACCTGCCAAGTGCAAGAAGTCAAACTAAACTTGAGTTGGTGGCGGAGGGATTCTGCCCATCTTCCCAGGCTGGAGGGACTCTGCTCAGGGTCCATGTCGCTGGCCACGCTCCTGCCCTGCTGTTCCTCATCTGTCTGCCAAGTTCCTGTCAGGTCTTTCAGGTCCACCTCTAATCCCGTCGTGTTCCAGGAGGCCTTCCCTATCTCCGTGGGACCCAAGTGACCTCCCCGGTCCAAAGCTGTGTCAACACCACCTCCCTCTCTGGCCCTTCGCATGCAATGCTTTACACTGGTGTTTAACCTGTTCACATACAGTCGTCCCTCAGTATCCAAGGGGGATGCCTTCCGGGACCCGTTCGGATGCCAAAATCCACAGAGGTTCAAGTTCCTTATATAAAAGGTAGTATTTATTTATTTACTTATTTATTCAGTGGCACTGGGGATGGAACCCAGGGGCATTCTACCTCTAAGCTATACCCCCCCCAGCCCTATTTTAATTTTGGAACAGGGGCTCACTAAGTTGCGGAGGGCCTCCACTAAGCTGCTGAGGCTGGCCTCGAACCTGCAATCCACCTGTTTCAGTCTCCCAAGTACTGGGATTATAGGTATTCGCCACCATGCCCGGTGTAGTATTTATATATAAGTGATACACACCTCCCCTATACTTCAAATTCTCTCTACATTACTTATAATACCTAATACAATGTAAATGCTATGAAAATAGTTGTTATAGTGCCTTGTTTAGGGAATAATGACAAGGAAAAAATCTATACACGTTCAGAACAGATGCAACTTATTTATTTATTTACTTATTTATTGTGGTGCTGGGGATTGAAAATAGGGGCATTCTACTTCTGAGCTATGCCCCCAGCCCTATTTTATTTTTTATTTGGAAAGAGGGTCTCTTGCTAAGTTGCTGAGAACCTCACTAAGTTGCTAGCTTCAGAACCTGCAATACTGTCTCAGCCTCCCAACTACTGGGATTACAGGCATGCAGCTCACCACACCTGGCTCCAGATGCAATTTACTTTTTTGGAATATTTCCCATTCTCAGTTGGTTGAATCCATAGATGAATCCATGGATACAGCGGGGCAACTGTATTATCTCCAACAAAATTATCAGACCTTTTCATACAAATACCACCTTCTCCTTTCTGTCTTCCCTGAGAGTGCTCAGCATAGTACTGTTCACACAGCAGGTGTGCAATAGATACATGGATGGACGGATGGATGGATGAATGGATGGATGGATGGATGAATGGATGACCACACTTGTTGGCTCTGACCTGAGCTTGTTCCAAATGGAGGGAGAGATGTAAGGCTCAGTGGGATTCCCTGAGGGTTGAACAGGGAGCTGTGGTGATGTGCCCTCCCTCTGTGCCCCTTCCTTCCCTTCAGGCACCGGCACCCCTACCTGGCCAAGGGCCTCCTGGCCCTGTTGACAGCCTCCAGGTCGGCATAGCGCAGGTCCAGCTGGCAGCCCACCAGGATGACAGGTGCTCGGGGGCAGAAGTGCTTGATTTCTGGGTACCACATGGTCTTGACATGGTGAAGGGAGTTGGGGTTGGCAATGGAGAAGCACAGAACCACCACATCCGATCTGGGGGTGGGACAGAGAGGTGATGGGCAGAGAAAGCCGGCAGGAGGTTACCTGCCCCTGGAATGGGGGGAAATGCGTGCCCACCCCGGCCCCCTACACTACAGCTCCACACCTGGCTTATGAACCTGCTCCTCCAGCCTTCCACACAGTGTATAATAATAGTACCTCTAATTTATGTAGCATTTTAGAGCTCAGACTCATTTGGCCTCACAGCTATCATGTGAGTTAGCAATTACCATTTTTTACCATCTCACAGTGAGAAAAATCATCACAGAGCTGGTAGGTGGCCGAGCTGGGACTCAAACCAGGCCTCTGGACTCCAAGCTCAGGGTGCCCCCACCACTCAGAAGCATCTGCCAGGCTGTTTTCTCTGCTCCTTCCTCCCAGTTTCAACTGTGCAGAGTTGCTCAGCTCCTTGGGAAAGAAGGCAAATCCCACCCACTGGCGCTCCGCAGGCAGCCAGGGACCTCCCTACCTCCCGTAAGCAAAGCGGCGGTCTTTGTGGTGGTCTCCAAAGGTGTCCCAGAGGCGCAGGGAGACGCTGACATCATCTACCACATCTCGGGAGCGTTCCAGCACCTGGGGGAAGGGGGAGGCAAGTGCAACAGTTCTCTGGGCAGGTGCCAGCTCCACCCTGAGGGTCCCTGGCAGCATCGAGGAGTTGGAGGGACAGGGCTGGTACATCCTGTTATGTGCTTAGCACATCACACTCATCCAAATGAAATTTCTAGAGACCAGATAACAAGAGCAGCCTCCACACCATGCAGAAGCAGAGGTCAGACCCTACGAGGACAGACGCGTGGGTGTAGAAAGGATCTCTTCAGAAACCTACTCCAGTTCCCGGCTTTTCTTGTGATTAGATCTGTATGAGCCTCTGATCTTCTGGTAGTAATCTTTCCCCCTTTCCGCTCTCATCTCTCCCAAGCCTCAGCCCTAGGGTTCCCCATTACTTAGGGTTGAGGTTGCACAAGATGTGAAACCCAGCCAACACCGGGGTCCCAGGAGCCAGCTCGGCCACTGAAAACTCAAATGGTCAAAGACACCTTCCTGGGGTTGGGCTCCCCTCAGACCTCTCTCCAGGGCTCCTTCCACTTTGGCCACCCCTGCCCCACCCTAGGGGGCTCCCACGAGCTCCAGAGACACCAAGCCACAGCTTAGAAAGAAGCCCGAGGCATGGTGTGGACCCCCAGCCAAGTGGCTTTGCAGCCTTACCTCCTGGCACACGCGATACTGGTCGATGGCCCACACCGTGGGCACGTGGGTGGCGAGCAGCTGGTACTGGGTGAGGGTGGCATTGCAGGCCCGGGCACAGATGAGCCTGGTCTTGCCCACGGCGTTGTCCCCCACCACCACACACTTGATGGTCTCTACGTTTGGCCTTTCATAATCCATGTCAGAATCCATTAATTGGGACCTGAGGGGCAGGGAGGGAGCAGTCAGGACAGCTTAGCATGCGAACCCCCTGAGGACCAGGGCATGCACGGGCACCCCTCCTCAGCTGGGGCCGTCCCTGTGTCCTGCATTGGCACTGACTGGAGGAGAGGCGAGTGGGCAACTTTCTGGGTGGTGGCTCTGCAGGTTCCCGAGGAGACAGGAGCCCATCCAGGCCGAGAGGGGCCGTGCCAGCAGATGGACCACTTGTCTCCCTCCCTTCAGTCCCCACCCTCCTCCAGCTGGGCTTCTGGTGGAGGGGGCCTGTGAGAGATCCCAAGGCGGAGCCTGCCCCCCTGGTCCTGTCCCCACGCCCCCAGAGAGAGGAGCTTCTGCCTGGCTGCTCCCTCCTCCCTGCTCTCCTCCTCCCTGCCTGCTGCCGTGGCAGCAGCAGAACAAACAGCTGAGAGCAGCAGAGTCAGGGCCAGGTCCCCACCCCTTCCCAGCATGCCCCAGGGCAGGGCCACTTAAAAATTTAATGGACTTGTCAGGGCTAATCAGCAGCTCTCCGGCCTCCCCCCTTTCCCCTGGCCCTCTCCAATGGTGGATTTCCAAGCCCCGGGCTGCTCTTGGCTATCCTCCAACCCCAGCCCCCGTTATGGAGACTCGAGAGTTTTTCCAGCCAGCCTCTTTGAGCTGGGGAGGCCTCTGGATGCACCTGCCCAGCCCACAGGCCTCCTGTCCTCTACTCAGGGCCTGTCACATTGCCCACATGTCTCGCTCAGCTGAGACCCAGCTTTGAGATGAGGGTGGGGTAGCCACAGCTTGTGACTATGCACTCCGTGGCCCAGGGGCCTTCCCACCCCCTGCCTGGGCTGTCCCCAGCATCCCACATACAGCCCCAGAGACAGTAGGATCTGCCCTTCTCTGCACTTCCCATTCCTAGGGAGGAGAATATGCTCAAGCTGGAAGACCCCAGGCTGCTGGCAGTCCAGGGTGAAGCTCACTGTATGGTCCATGTGGGGAATAAGGTTGTTGGAGAAAACAGAGGGGCAATGCTTCCACTTGGATCTCTGGGCAAATGCTTGCCTCGGTTTCCTTCAGTGTTGGGCGGAGAGAGGAAATGGCTTGTCTACCCACCCCCAACCCCAAGGGATGGCTAAGTGGAGAAGCAGAAAGCCCTTCTGCAGTCAAAATGTCATGTCAGTGTTCAAAAAGCTGTTACCAGGAGGCTCGAGGGGGCTTTGGCTGACAGCCTCCCAGTTGGCATCCACCCTCCTGGAAGGGTTGAGGGGAACGGGACGGGAGCAGGGGACAGGATGGGCATTACTAGGAAGCCTGGTTTCTCTAGGGTCTCAGCCTGCCCCCCCCCGCCCACGCTCCCATTCCCTGTGTGCAGGAAAAGTCATCTGAGGGCGAGAGCAACATGGAGTAATCCCTCCTAGGCTAAGCAAGGCTGAGCTCAGAGGAGTCCTGGAGGCTGCCCAGGCTCCTAGCTGCTGAGCCATCCAGCCTGACAGCCAGGCCACCAGCAGCAGCAGCGGCAAAGAGCTGTGCCCCTGCCGGGCTGTAACTGGATGCCAGCATGCAGGAATGCAGAACCGAAATATCCAAGTAACGATGGCAACTGGGATTTGCGCGAGTAGATGCAGCTCAGCAACCTAAGCAGAAAGTGCAGCAAGGACTTTTCAATGAGACAGCCTCCTCCTCCTCCTTGGAATCTTACAGGATCTGGACCCTTCAGCGACAGGGGGTCGCCATGCAGCTCCCTCCCCGGTCTCCAGGGCAACTGTCTTCTTCACACCTCCGTCCTGGTCCTCCCCCACGGTTATTCTAACTACCAGCTTCCTCCACCCTCTTCTCTCCTGTGCTGAGGCCCCGGGAACCCCACTTTGACAGTTCTGGTCTCAACTCAAGACAGCTGAGGGGTGTGTGGGCACCTGGAGGAGTCATATGGGTGTGGTGTCTATTTTATCAAGTGAATAACAAAAAACAGATAGAGTCCCAACTACAAAGTACAGTGCAGCCATAAGATAAAGATAAGAACCCACTGGCCGGCCCCACTTTTTTCTGAAGTTTAGGGTCTAGTGGCATGTGGGTCTGGAGGCAGACGGGGGAAGAGGAGGCACAAAGGATGGCCTGGTTCTGACATGCAGGAACATCTTGATAGTGGGGATGATGCCAGGACCCCAGCAGAGCAGTGCTTGTCCAAGTTCAGCTACTTTGGGATTAAAACACTCATAGGAACCTTATGTCACCTCCAGGGTTAGGTAGGGGACAGCCAACCAGCAAGTGGGAGAGTGACAAATACTGGGCTATGAGTTTAGGCACCAGACTTGCTGGACTGCTACCCAAGCTGAATAGCTCTCTACATCCACTCCCCTGCCTGCCCTTCGACTTCCTCCCTGTTTTTATCTTCCTCACTATTCCACCTGTCCCAACTGCCTGGCTAGAAAGGGCAAATCGCTTCACTCAGGTGCGCATCAGTCTCCCCCTCCAGAAAATGGGTATGAGGGCGTTGGAAGAAAGTCTCCAGAATTTCAGTTAATTCGTGCCAAGAGAGCCTGGGTGAAAGGAGGTATTTGGCTTCTTATGTAATGTAGTATTATATAATGCTAGATTGCATATCTATATGTGTAATTATATCTCTAAGATACAGGCTGGCCCAATTAAGCCAGAAGAACTCAATCTAATCAGGCTGCCTTACACAAGGATCCTGTCCTGGAGATAGCGTGCCTACAGTAATATAATTTCTGTTCTAGCGGGGCGTGGTGGTGCACCCTTGTAATCCCAGTACTTGGGAGGCTGAGACAGGAAGATGGCGGGTTCGCGGTCAGCCTCAGCAACTTGTGAGGCCCTCAGTAACTTAGTGAGACCCTGTTTCAAAATAAAGAATAAAAAATTAGGCTGGGGGTAGAGCTCAGAGGTAGAATGCCCCTGGGTTCAATCTCCAGTACTACAAAAAAAAAAATTCTGCTCTAGAACATTGCTACTTTTCTGGATCATTGCTGATACTGGATAATAACACCCACTAGTGAGCTTCTCAACTTTCCCTTCCCTGTGGTGCTCTCTCCTTCAATGACTCTAGACTTTTCCTCACAATTGCCTCATCCCCATTCCATCAGCACTTCGGACTAGCCTCCATAAACTGTGGTTTCCTTGCTGCCCTGCCCTGGGTCTCACAGCCCCCAATTCACTCCTCTCTGGTGATAATCCCAAAGTCACTGGCAGGTGCTCCCCTCCCCAACCCTTGTCCCATGACCACTGTCCCTCTCTCCAAAACCAACCTCCTGCCCAACTGCTTTCCCAGTTCCTTGTACTCAGACCCGGCCAGATGCAAAGGTGTGCTCGGATTAGCTACAACCCTCATGGGCACCCATTCCCACCCCCACACCCCTACACACACTCTTTGCAGAGCTCAGAAAAGGCCCCCTTTCCCTCCCACAGCTGATAGGAGGCTTGTTCATCTGTGGCTGCCCTAGTCTGGTTGTCAAGGAAACAACAGAATCTCCCTGGGAGCCTGGCTTGTCTCCTAGCAACCAATATCCCACATCCTGCATCTTACAAAACGTGAAAGGGAGGAAAATCTTGAAAATGAAGGTAAAAACAAAGGAGGATGGATAGGAAGGGAGACTCGGAAGGATTAGAGGGAACAGAGGGCGAATTTAGAATTAGAGGTGCTCCTACTGGGGTGGCTGACATTATAATGCCGGGAAAGGTGGAAGGATGGATCCCCGTGCAGATCCAACGGAAAGCAAGGCCCAAGGGATCTTGAATGATCACAGTAGCAAAATTGCAAGCTTAACCACCGGGCAAGCCTTCTCAAGCTTAAATGTGGTAACATTAGCAAACAACAACGCTAAAGGTTTCCACCAGTAGTTTCCCAGAACTCAGCTGCACAGACTGCAATGGAGTTGAGCTCAAAGAAACATCTGCAGAACAGCAAGCAAAACACCCAAATTCCACTTAAAAAAATACAGGAACACTTCCACCACTCTGGACCTCCCCCCCCCACACACACACACACATACTGTTCTACACACACACACAATATAAAAAAGAGGGGAGGGGGAGGGGCGCGACACGTCAAGGCAATCAGTCATCTTCCTCTGCCTAGAAATACCCGGGGAAGGTTAGTCCCTCGCCCCTCAGAACCGGCAGCCGAAGCCAGAGCCCAGGGAAGAGCGGCGGAGCCCAGGGGAACGTAGGAGGGCGCAGGCAGGGCCCGGAGGGCGCACAAGGCAGCAGAGGGCGAGGCGGCGTTCGCTGAGGCTGCTTGCAACCCGGCCATAATAGAAATTAATCATTTACTTACACCACTACATGTGACGGGGTAATTTCTAGTGTAAGGAACACATCTCTTCCTGCTAAGCACGCTCATTTTAGTGAAATGTCTGGGGTCACTCCGCGAGTGCAAGTTAGGACGACGCCGGCGCCGCCGCGCTGCTGCTGGGGCTCCAGGCTCCGGGCCCGGCTCGCGTTGGATCAGAAAGTCTGGCCGAGCTGCCCAGGCCGGACGGCGGGCCACGAGCGGCCGCGCGCGCTGCACTGCAGCCACCGCCTCTTCCGGATCAGCATCTCCCCGCGCCCCGGGCGCCCAATGTCATGGAGGCGCGGAGCGACCTCGGGCGGCTGGGCGCTGCTGCGGAGACTGCGGGCTGCGCGCCGGAGTGCAGGCGGTGGGGCGAGGCCGCCGCCAAGACGCGCCCGGGCCCGCGGCACCGGCGCTGCCGCCACGACGCCGAGCGCTGCAGTCCCCGGGACCGCTCGCGACCTCCTTTTTTCATTCACAAAAAAAGGAAAGAAAAAAAAAAAAAAAGAAGAAAAGGGAGAAAAAAAAAATCGCACCCAGGAACGACTGCCGTGACAGGGACCGCCCACCGCGGCGCGCGGTTGGTGGAAAGGGGTCAGGGGGCGGGGAAAGGGCGGGCAGACACGGGGATTGGGCACTGCGGGCTCCGCCCCCGGCGCCGCTCCCGCCTCCTGCCTCCCTCCCCGCCCGCGGAGGGGCTCGGGTGGCCACAGGTTGCTGGCTCTCCTCCTTCCACCTGGCCCGCTGGACTCCTACCGGGTTCTCCCTGCCTTCCAGGAGGCTCAGGTGGAACTCAGAGGCATCCTAGTGCTCCCTGGAAGGGATGCGAGTTAGAGGACAACGGGAGGGCTTTCCCTCTTTCTCCTTAAACTCAGGTCTCCATCCATCACTAGCCCAATGGGGGACAATACAAGTCCTCTGCCACCTTGAGGGTTTTCCCGGCACTTGAGGGTCTTCCTCCCTCCATCACCCTTGCAGCTATAGCCTGCGCTTTTGACTGCCAGGCCTTAGTGAGCTTCTGGGTGGGTACCTGTACCACCTTACCTGTCTCTCACCTAGGCCTTCTGCAGTAGTCTCTGCTCCATCTTATAATCACTGACTTCACTAATACCTTCTGATAGCGCCATGAAAACACTAGCCACAGAAATGGTACCTAAGTCCCTCTTGAACTCGCTGTCTCAATTTACCCCTCTGTAAAGTAGGGCTATTCTAATAACATCTAGCCTAGGAGTGATCTTCAGAAGGAAGCTTCCATATTCAGTGCTGGTTTTGTTATGATGAGCTGGACTGCTAGTAATTACAATAGCTCCTGGTGTTATCCATCTTGTAGATTGCCTCTGGGCAGTTTTTTCTTTCTTTTTCTTTTTTCTGTTTTTTTTTTTTTTTTGTACTAGAGATTGAATCCAGGGGCATTCTACTTCCAAGTTACACCCCCAGCCCTTTTTATTTTTTAGTTTGCTTGTTTATTTAATTATGGTACTGGGGATTGAACCCAGGGTCATTTTACCTCTGAGCTACACTCCCAGCCCTTTTTATTTTCTATTTTGAAACAGGGTCTCGGGTAGGTTGCTAAGAGTCTTGCTAAGTTGCTGAGACTGACCTTAAACCTTCAATCCTCCTGTCCCAGCCTCCCAAGTACTGGGATTACAGGCCTGCACAACCAGTTTTTAAAGCCCAGACTGAGAAGCCTCCCACCTTAACCCCCTCCTTCACACTCCAACTTGTGCTCTGAGAATACAAATCTACTTTAATATTAATTTGTGCAAAATATTATTAGGAAGAGAAGTTTATTGCCCAATAAAAATGGCATTTTGTGTTGTCTGAAGCATGCTTCTCATCTGTTAATGCATGTAACGGGAAATTGCCCATCAAGGTGTTCACGATAAAGGGCATTCTGGTCTGCTCAGTGTACAGCAGGTACTGGATTGTTGGAAGATGCTCCCTGCCTCCTTAATTTACCCAGAGCTGGAGAAGAAGGTGACAGTGACCCTCCATAAGACAGAAAGTACTAGTTCAAATACATATTTAGGAAAGGAACTAGACTGTGCTTAGGTGTGCTCTTCCCCACGTTTGGTGTGGAAGAGCCTCACCCCTTCCTCTGTGTGCCAAGAGTGACCATGATGCACTGTGAGATCTCTTAGGATTCCCGCAGCAGGCCGGGGCCTCCCCCACCCATACCCTGTTCCCTCTACCCAGCCCCAGTAATGCCACCTGGGCATTGGATGCCTGTTGGTGTCACCTTTTACACATCCTGGCAGCATCTATAGCCCTAGTGCACTGCAGAGTAGGAAAACAGAACTCTCCTGGCCCCCAATCGAGGGTGCTATGGAGCCTGTAACTGCAAAAGCCTGCTCAGCCTGTGAGCCTCACCCAGGCTGGACTGTGAGGGTTCCAAGGTATAGGTTTGGGGGCAAGGGCAGGTCTTGGACCCATGCAAGTGTCAGATGAAGTTGCATACCTGCTCATACTAGGGTAAAGTGGCTCAGACAAAGCCAGGTGATTGCTGGGAACACGGCCTCGATTCCCAGCCCTGCCTCTGTACACAGCCCCTCTTGCAGCTTTTCTTCAAGCCAAACTCCTCCCATCATCTCACCTCTCAGGCATCCCCATTTGGAGCCCTGCTCAGTCTTCTCCTGTCCTGGGAGCTTTCCTCCAAGTCCCTGCCTCCTCAGAAACCAGTGTCCCCATCCTGCTCGGCCTGCAGATCCCTCTGGGCTGCCCCAGCTGTATGTCACCCGAGCTGCCTCTGCAGACCTCTCTCTCAGGACAGCCTGCAGGACGCCTGTGGTCCCTCACTCCCCGCTCAGTAACTGGGGTCTCCAGGCACCTGCTCCCAGCCTTTCCCCCATGCCAGGGCAATAGAAGATTCTAGACCCAAGGGGCAGACCACCAGTGCCAACCTTCACTGAGCCCCAATCTTGACTGATGCCAGGCCTTTGCCCTGGCTTGGAGGATACCACAGCCTCGGTTCCAACCTCCCTGCTCCTTAAGGCAGCCTCACCCCAGCACCGGGGCCCCAAATCTGCTACCATGCTGGCCTCGTCTTTGCCCATGCCCACAATGCCAGATCCTGGAAAACAGGCCCCCGCCAGCAAGCAAGGTGTTGTCAGCAGCCCGTCTGTATCCACCCACCCCAGCAGCAGGGGCAGCCTCTCACCTGGGCCCGCCCACCCCCGCCCACCCCAGCCCCAGGAGTCTGCTTTCCTGGCTTCTCGGCTTCCCTGGCTTCCCGATGCTTCTCCAGGCAGGCATGGGTGGGAAGTTTTCCCAGAAAGTCTCTCCCCCCTTCTCTCCTGTCACACGAACACACCACCCACCCACCCCCTCTCTCTGTTTGCTGCAGCTTGGAGCCACTGGTGTGGTTCTGAGGAATGCTTCATGATGTTTATGCCAACATGCTACTGGCTAGCTGGGCTTCTGCACAGCCCCCCTAGGTGGACCTGGGCAACATCTGGCCTGGCGCACTTGCTCTGGGGCAATGCCTGGCTGCAGCCCGAGGGATCCCTGGCAGCTGGGAGGCAGGTTCCATTGCAATCTCCTACCCCTACCCCAGCAGATCAAAGCTGTCTGTGACCCCCCCCCCCAGTGACATAAGCCCCTTGAACCTGTCCCCAAAAGGCACCTCCTCCCTCCCTCCACACAACCACCCTCTCCAGGATGTTTTCCTGACACGGCAGAGGCCTGCCTGAGTGTAGGAGGCTTAGTCTGGGAGAGAAGCCTCCATCCTGGTCCTCAGCAATGTGCTTGCTGCAGGCCCTGGGTCAGCCCCACCAGCCAGCCCCTCCTGTGGCTCTGACAGCCCCTGGCTGGGCCAGTGCAGCCTGTGCAGACCCTGTGCCGGCCCCTCCTGTGCAGCGCATTCCATCCTCTTTGCAGGCAGCTCCAGCCTTTCAACTCTGTAGGCTGCTCACTACCCTGCCTTCACTGCACCCTTCTGGAGCCCACTCCACTGGAACCCACCCCACAGGCCTTATGACAGGAGCCCCAACCCTCTCCCCAGCAGTGTGCAGTGTGGGCCAGTGGTATCCCCACCCTGTTCTGAGGACCAAGATCAGAACCAACTGAGAGCAAAAGCAGAGGCATTTCAAGTTGCAGAGTCTCTGCAGGGTGAAGGAGCTAGTTTGGAAAGCCTGGAGGTTCTCAGCTTCTCTGCCCAGGGGTTCAGGGTATACCACCAGGTCCCCACAGGAAGACAGGGTCCTTCTGGGCCTTTGCACAGACATTTCCCTCAGCATGAACACAGCTCTTCTCCCACCCACTTCCCCAGAAAATGCTTACTCATCCTTCAAATCACTGCTTCCAGGAAGCCTTCCATGAACACTCCCCAGTTAAATCTAGATTTCCTACCCTTCCCCGTTGTCCCCCTAATAAGACTAATCACACCGCTTTCTGATTGGGTATCTCTCTCCCTAGCAGTACTGAGAACTCCTTTAGGGAAGGGAGGATGCTTATTCAAAAGGGAGGGTGTTGCTCAGGGCTGGAGATGTAGCTCAGTGGTAGATAGAGCACTTACCTAGTAGGCTCGGGGCCCTGGGTTCCATCCCCAGCACTGGAAGAAAAGAAAAAAAGAAAAAGAGGGGAAAAAGGAAAGAAAAGAAAGAATGAAGAAAAAGAAAGGGTATTTCTCAGGCTGGTCTAGTGCCTGCAGCCTAGTGCACTTCAACAACAGATGTTCAATAACTGCTTGAGATGAATCAATGTTTGGGGAGAGGAAATTGAGGAGAGGACCGTACTACATAGTGAGCCAGGCATGGTGGTGCTCGCTTGTAATTCCAGTGCTTGGGAGCCTGAGACAGGAGGATCACAGGTTCAGAGCCAGCCTCGGCAACTTAACGAGGCTCCCAGCAACCTGGTGAGATCTTGTTCCCAAATAAGAAATAAAATCAGGCTGAGAGTGTAGCTTGGAGGTAGAATGCCTCTGGGTTCAATCCCTAGTGCCACACACACACACACAAAACTACACAATGGCTACTCATGTGCTGTTCAGAGAGGTCTTCCATGGTTGTACCTGCCTTTCCTTTGGGCTTACATGGCTCTGTGTACTCCCCAGGCACCTGGTTGGGATGGACAGAAGGAACGGGGCAGATGGTGGTGGAAGGGAGAAAGATAGTGAGGACACTGTGTAACCCAAAGGTTGGTCAGCCCAAGTTGGGCGTGGTGGCGCAAACCTGTAATCCCAGGACTTGGGAGGCTGAGACAGGAGGATCTGTTTCCAGGCCAGCCTCAGCAACTTAGCAAGACCCTGTTTCAAAATAAAAAGTAAAAAAGAAGGACTAGGGGTGTAGCTCAGAGATAAAATGCCCCCCCAGGATCAATCTCCAGTGCCCCTCCCAATTTTAAAAAATGAAAAGGTCAGTCAGCGCAAATGGGGGGGGCTCTACTTGGAATGAAAGCGTGGCTGCTGCTGTCTGAGCTCAGAGGGTGGAGACAGCCTGGGGGCCCACAGAGGCCACCCCAAGGGAGCAAGGAGTCAGATAAGAGGCAGAACTGGGGCCACAGCCCATCCCATAGCAGGGGCATTTGTGTACTCTGAACTGGCTGGGTGATTTGGAAAAGAGCAGGGCGTGGGCCATCGGGAGGGGAGCAGGGGAGCAGGGGAGGGGAGGCTCTGTCCTCAGGGAGCTGTGTGATGCTGGATGAGGCCCTCTCCTCTCTGCGCTCATCTTCTCATGGATAAAGGTCAGTTCAGGGGTCCATCCAGGCTCATTCCAGCACTGACTTCTGCTGTGCGTGCCCAGCATGGAAGGTCTGGACTTTTTTGGTTGTCCTTCCTATTGGAGAGCTCCTGACCCGGATTAGGACTCAGTACAACACCAGCTGAGGTCTGGCAAGGCTGACGGGGAGGTATTTCGGGGAGAGGGACACATGGTTGGAGCCAGAGAGACAATCTAATTCTGCAATCATTCCCACCCTCAGCTTCCTGAAGTGGTCAGTCACTATCTTGGGTGTCCAGTTCAGCCAAAGAAAATCCTGGAATTTCAGAGAGATTGGGAATGATCAAGAGGGCTTGGAGGCGCCAGCAGGACATACCTGGAAGCAGTTGGCACTGTGTGGGTAAGGGGAAACGTTGACCCTGTAATAGCGCCCCCTCCTCCCCATGGGCAGGGGGTGAAAAGATAGGAGGAAGCCAAGAGAAGCAAAAGCCCCAAAAGTGAAAACAAACCAACACAAAGTAGAGGGACAGCCAGGGCCCTCATCGGCCCCAGCCTCGAATCAGGCTGTGTGACTTTGAGCTGGGAACTTAATCCCTCTGGTCTCCCATTAGGGATTGCAGTATCACTTGCCTGAAGACAGTGGGTGGTAAGATGACTTTCTCATTGTCCCTGCCAGTGCTGAAACCCCTCTAGTTCTCCTGCATGTCTGTCTGCTGCCCCACACACCTATGCTCCCTGCCCCAGGGTATAGGGAGACCCAACTCCCGTTGTGTCCCTGCCATCTGGTCCCCAGGTATGGAGCAGATGGCACAGAGGGCAGGAGGCGAGGCTAGGGGGTGGGATTCTGATAGTCTGATTCACAGAGGTTGAAGAATCCCAGGTCCATCTTGGCCCTAGTACCTCGTGGGTCGCCTGAGGAAATGAAGGAGAGGTCAGGGGACATAGAACAATGAATAGACCCTCAAGGCCAGTGAGATCCTTACAATGGGTCTGCAGCCATACTGTGTGGTGGGCACAGCTGCCTGGAGCAGGACCTGCAGAATCCACTAGCATCCAGTCTGGCAGAGGGCGCGCAGACCCTTCACCAACTTCTGAAACCCACCCTATGCTGTCCTGTTTCCCAGGAAGCCACGGCTGGCCCAGGCCTCTTGGAAACATTCTCTGCAGTTCTGAAGTGGTTTTTCATTCAGCAGAGAAAATTGAGCTCTTGTTGGTTTGCGTCTTTAAGTACTGCCTCTAGTGCCAGGATCCATAGCATGCCGGGGCCATGCATGATATGTAGCGATGGTGCAGATCCAGCCCAACTCTCCCAGGAGGCAGATTTTTCAGGCCGGGGCCCACCACCAGGCAGCTTGCAGCAGAAAGAAGCCAGATGGTGTTGCTTCTGCCCTGTTTGATAGGCCAAGAGGGTTCAAGAGGGGGTCCCCCCAAATGCAACCTACAGCCAGTGCCTCTAGGCCCAAGAATTCTTGGCTCCTGGCAAGCTTCAGATCTCCTGAGCAAGGTGGGCCCCCTCCCCGGAGCCCCACAGAGCTGAGAAGGGGAGGCTTTGAGGAGGCTGATCGCCCCAAAATAGACTTGTGTTTTTTCACAACTTTTTCATGAAATGTTGGCATCTCTTGCAGCTTGGGAAAAAAAATAGCCTGAACTGCTAACAAATAAAGATTATAAAAAGCCCCAACTGTTTCCCATGGGCTTCCACGTGGCTGCAGTGTTTGGGGCGCAGGGGAGGAGGGCGCCCAGGAGCCCCCAGTCTCTCTTCTCAAACCCGCTTTCCACCCTCCAGAGAAGTTGGCTTGAGCTCGGGATAGTCACTGATGTCAGGGATGGGAAAGTTTTGAGTGGCCCTTCAGACTGGTCCACTGCATTCTGCTTCCAGACAAAGGCAGGCGTGGCACAGAGCAGGGCATCTTACAACACAATCGCCTGGCACCAAGGCTGGTCTCAATTAGGCCGCCCTACTGGGAGAATGGGGCACGTGTAGTAAACACTTGGAAGACTCCATGTTCTTTCCAAGGTCAGCTTAACCGGAACTTGGATGACCTGGGCATTGCCGGATGTCAAGAACCGGCAGGAGTCTGAGGTTGGAGCTGCTTTCGACCCAGGGTTTCAGATTGTCAGGAACCACCAAGGAAGGGGCCTGGTCCTCTCCTGTGCCTGGCTTTCCCTTGCAGAGCTCTAGGCTGGATCCCGCAGAGCCGGCCTGTAGCCACTGCCCGCGCCCTGGGAGCTTCTCGGGACCCGACCAACAGTGCAAGAAAGAAAATGATGTAAAAGTCCCTGGGGATGAGTCTGGAACTGGGTGCCTGTCCCCATGGGGTCCTCAGTAAAATGGAGTGGTGGGACTCCTGAGGGGTCTTTGGCCCTGACTTTTGACAGTCAGGAGAAGTGAACTCCTCCCGGCTCTCCAGGGATACCTGGTCTCCATGAAGTCTGGGATCCGTCCAGGACTCATGCCACCCACTTTTAAGGGCTCTGCTCTCTTTTTCTTCCTTCCCTTTCCTTCTCCCTTTTATTTGTCTCCCCTATTCCTTTCTCTTTGTTTCCCTGCTTCCTGGGCTAAAATTTCTTTTCTTTTCTTTTCTTTTTTGTACTGGGGATTGAACCCAGGGACGTTGACCTCTGAGCTACATCCCCAACCCTTTTTCTTTTTTTAAATTTTGAAACAAGTTCTCACTAAGTTGCTGAGGCTGGCCTCAAACCTGCGATCCTCCTGTCTCAGCCTCCCAAGTACTAGGATTACAGGCATGTGCCACCATGCCCAGCTTCCTTCTCCAGTGGGGCACCAGCGGGGAGCTCTCTGGGAGCCCGAGCTGTGGGTGGAAGCCTGGGGCTAGAGACAGTCCAAGAGGAGCCACAAGTAGAGGATGCGCTGCCACCCCGGCACAGGGAGGCCCCTCAGTGACCTTGGCTTGGATCACTCCATTTTACAGATACAGAGCTGAGGACCAGGTAGCCAGGTGCCAGGAGGTATCAGAACCAGAGGTTGAGCCCCGCTGACCTCAGGCTGCCTCCCAGGTCTGGGAGGTGGCGGTGCTGAGACAGTCAGGGTCGACTGTGGGGACAAAGGGCAAGTTCACCCCTGAGCCTTAACTCCTAGCTTGTTGGCTAGTCAAAGCATGGGGTCTGCTTTCCCCTGCTCTCCCCCCTCAACCCACGGTATGTGCCTTTCCCTACCTCTTCACTCACTCACTCTCAGGCAGCCTTATCAGCCTCAAAAACCTGGCGTGTGGTGGTGCACACCCGTAATCCCAGTACTTGGAATCACAGGTTCAAGGACAGCCTCTGCAACTTAGTGAGACCCTATTTCAAAATACAAAATAAAACAGGGCTGGGGGTGTAGCTCAGAGGTAGAATGTCAGTGTGTTCAATTCCCAGCACCACAAAACAAACAAATCCAGGTCCATCATTAAAGCTAGGTCACTCTCCAAGGACTCCCATAAAACAATAAAGAAGCTGGCGTGGCAGACGCCTCTAATTCCAGTACTTGGGAGGCTGAGACAGGAGGATCACAGGCTCGAGGATAGCTTCAGCAAGTAATGAGACTCTTGTTGACCTTAGCGAGACCGTTTCAAAATAAAAATAAAATTGGGCTAGAGATATAGCTCGGAGATAGAATGCCTCTGGGTCCAATCCCCAGTACCACATACACACACACACAAAATAAAAAATAAATAAAGGATAAAAACGGTTGAGGAGTCATCGAAACAGCAAATTCCCAAGGCCCTGAACTCGTACTTGCCACGATTTGTGTTTTCTTCTGCCCCCCACCCCCACCTCTGTGATCTCTTAACAGCTTCAGCAAGTCAGCCTCGTCACAAGACAGAGATCCATATGAAAGATGTAATTTTTTTTTTTTTTTGCGGTACCGGGGATGGAACCCAGGGGCATTCTACCTCCGAGCTACACCCCCGGCCCTATTTTTTATCCTTTATTTTGAAACTGGGTCTCACAAAGTTGAGGAGGGCCTAAGTAGCTGAGGCTGGCCGTGAACCCAGATCCTCCGGTCTCTGCCTCCCAAGTACTGGGATTACAAGTGTGTGCCACCACACCCGGCTGAAAGATGTAATATTTGGTGCCAAAAAATAAAATAAATAAAATAAAGTAGGGCTGAGATGCAGCTCAGCGGTAGAACACCCCTGGGTTCAATCCCCAAAAAAGTCCCAATAGAGTGTGATGGTTCTGTGCCACGTTTGCTGCTTGATGAAGTCCCTTGCATGAATGACTCTAGGTCCAAAGTTATTATTTATTATTTTTGCGGTACTGGGGATTGAACCCAGGGGCATTCTACTTCCGAGCTACGCCCCCAGGTATAGGGTCTCACTAAGTTGCGGAGGGCCTCATTAAATAGCTGAGGCTGGGCACGAACCCGGATCATCCGGTCTCAGCCTCCCAAGTACTAGGATTATAAGCATGTGGCACCATGCCCGGCCAAAATTATTATTTTAATACTTAATATTTAGGGTCAGCCGGGGAGGAGGTAACATGGCAATTCTCCTAGCCTCCTGAATCCTACAGCCAGCACCTTACTTTTATAGAAACTTTAAGCAAGGCATCGTAAAAGTTAATCAAACACAGAAGCCAGCAAATTGTTACGGGACAAGATAAGGAAAAGCAGCAAGGCGATTGTGAGATAAACTAAGAGGAAGAAAGGGTTACACATTACTGGCAGATGGAGAGGACATCAAGGTCCACACCCTATCGAGCCCATCACGTCCTGGGGGATTTGTCCACCAGTGGACAGAATCCACTCAACTGGGCACTATGTACACAGTCGAGTTGTCCAAGATGTTAATCTCAGTGTGCGGCTCTAGGACGGCTCTCGTCCTAGAGTTTTGTTCCCGTGGCGGCTGTGCCTCTCTCTCTCTGATTCTCCTGATGGAGAGAGAGCACAGGAGCCCACCTGGCTGGCATCAGTGTGACGGGCAGAGGCCGGGCGGAGGCACTATCAGCCCTGCCAGGCCAAGGAGCCACCCGCTGTGCCACCCGAGTCGCTTTTCTCTGAAAATAATGAGGCTACTTTGATCATTCCTTCCTGCATTCACCCTCTTTCTTTCACGTTCACGTATCAACTGCATGTTAAGCTCCAACTAGTGCCAGACACTGTGACCAAGGTGGGGAGGGTTATAAAACGACGATGACGTCATTCGTGTCCTCAAGGAGCTTAAATTTAATGATGATAATAATGATTTAAGCCAGGCGAGGTGGCACATGCCTGTGATCCCAGTACTTGGGAGGCTGAGACGAGAGGATCAATAGATTCGAGACCAGCCTCAACCACTTAGCAAGACCCTGTCTGAAAAGAAAAGAATAAGAAGGGCTGGGCTGGGGGAGTAGCTTGGAGATAGAATGCCCCCAGGGTTTAATCCCCCAGTGCCAATAAGTAAATAAATAAATAAATAAATAAATATTCAGTGTTTATTATATGCTCCATGAACTACCTCATTTAAACTTCAAAACAATCCTATAAGAAGGAGGTATTATTATCCTCACTTGGCACAGGAAGAAATAGAAGCTTCCAGAGGTGCCAGGGGCCCAAAGTGGGCAGGCAGTGTGAGGATTCCCACCAGACAGCAGGCTCCAAGGCTCCCAGATGAGACCATAGAGCCCCCAGCCCCTTCCAGCCTCAGGCCCTAACACTTTTTTTGTGTGTGTATGTGTGTGTGTGGGGGGAATGACTGGGGATTGAACCCAGGGGCATTCTACCTCTGAGCTACACCCCCAGCCCATTTTATGTTTTTGTTTTGGAACAGGGTCTCACTAAGTTGCTGAGAGTCTCACTAGGTTGCTGAGGCTGTCCTCAAACCGGCAATCCTCCTGTCTTAGCCTCCCAAGTACGGGGAATTACAGGCATTCGCCACCACACTGGGTTGACACATTGTTCTTAATTCATATCAAGTAACTCTTTCTCTTGCAGAAAAAAACTGAGGCCCAGAACCGAAACGGCCTGCGCAAAGTCAAAGAGCTAGTCTGTAGTTGCATAGGCACGATTTTATCTGTGGAGGCATGATTTTATCTCTGGGCTTCAGTTTCCTCCATGAAATTATGCGGTTTCATTGCTTTCCCTTATTTTAAAAATTCTGACTGTGATGTTATCACAGAACAGTGTCTTCTGTCACCAGGGAGGGACCACAGGACTGCAATGGCCGGAGGGGGACAAAAAGCAGAGAAGCAGGAATGGGCTGAGACTGGTCCTGGGGACCAGTGTGAGGGGACCGTCCTTGCCCCACAGGTTAAGAGTGTGCGAATGCTTCCCTGCCTCGGGAAGCGGCTTCTAAACTCAGTGTACACACAGTCAGCCCAGGAACTGGCTGGGCTTAACACTTGGAAATGAGGAAATATTGGCAGGGCGTGGTGGCGCCCACCTGTAGTCCCAGTACTTGGGAGGCTGAGACAGGAGAATCGCAGGGTTGAGGACAGCCTCAGCAAATAGTGAGACTCTCAGCAACCTAGTGAGACCCTGTTTAAAAAAAAAAGAAAAGAAACAGGACTGGAGGCATAGCTCAGAGGTAGAATGCCTTTGGGTTCAATCCCCAGTACCATGAAAAAAAAAAAAAGAGGAAGTATATCCTGGAGGTGGAGAAGAGAGACAAGATATAAAATTCCTTAACTTGGAGCCTGGGACCGAGGTAAGCGAGGTCAGGAGGATCCTTACATGCTCATTTCAGAGAGCCCTTCTCAGCCAGCCTGACCACCGAGCAAGGCCTATGTGCACCTACACCTTTGACCACGCCCAGGGCTGCCCAGGGCTCAGCCCCATCCCCTGGTCTGAGTTCTCCCCGTCTTGCTGGGACACCCTCAGGCCCCAAGAAGCCTGGGTCTCAGCCCTGTGTCTTCCTAAAACAGGAGAGCCGGGTGTGGGGGTGCACACCTGTAATCCCAGTACTTGGGAGGCTGAGACAGGAGGATTGCAGGTTGGAGGCCAGGGCGTGGTAACTTAGACCCTGTTTCAAAATAAAAAATGAAAAGGGCTGGCGGTCTAGCTCAGTGGGAGAATTCCTCTAAATTCAACCCCCAGTACCACAAAAACAAATAAAGTCAAGTCAAAGGAACCCCTCACTCGGCTACTACTTTACAAGGAAGTGACTTAGCTTTGGGGTGGGCCCTGGAAGGTGGGTCTGTTGTTCTGGAAGGCATTCATTTCTAGAACAAGCCTAAAAGTTCCTGGTCAGGTAGGACTGGAAAGAAGAACAAAGTTTAGGGGCTGGGGCAAGAGAGGAGATTAGGATTAGGGGTGCTGCTCAATATCTTTTGTGTGGGTATGTGTGTGGTACTGGGCATGGAACTCAGGGGCATTCTACCTCCAAGCTACATCCCCAGCCCTATTTTATTTTTTATTTTGAAACAGGGTCTCACTAAGTTGCAGAGGGCCTCACTAAGTCACTAAGGCTGTCCTTGAACCTGTGATCCTCCTGTCTCAGCTTCCCAAATACTGGGATTACAGGCATGCGCCACCACGCCCAGCAGAGACCAGCTTCTGAGAACTGCAAATTGCACGGGTATGTGAAAGACCAGGGAAGGATGGTAAAACAGGCAGGGCTGGCGACTCCTCTCTACTCCCCAGGTGCAGAGCGGGGACCCAGATTTACCCAGAACGGGGTCATAGACTTACCTGCTCTTTCCCCCCTGTCACCATTCCCTGTTCCGAGGCAGTGTCCTGGGCCAGGCTGGTGGGAGGAGAGGTGTGGGGAAGCAACAGGTGAATTTGAAAGCTGGGGTCCAAAGCACAGCCTATAGGAGCAGGTGAGTGCCCTGGTTACTGTATCCAGGAGTTTGACCAAGAGGCCGGCCTTCTGGTCAGTTCCCTCCCATCTCCAGGACTGTGCAGAACCCAGAGATAAGCCACCTGTCTCTGTCTTCAGCCAGATGAGCATTCTTGGTGCCTGGCCCGTCCCTGCCCCCTGGGAGTCCTGTTTGGCTGCCCCAGGCTCCTTTTCTGCCCTGGCCCTGACCTGTCCTTCTGGGTCCCTGGTGACTCACACTGCTTAGGAATTTCAGTCACTGGTGTTACTGCAGCTCATGCGGGGGACCTGGCCAGAAGCCAGGGATTAGGCTGTTGCTTCAACCCCTCCGTGATTAATTCTGGCTCCCTGAGCTCCAGGCCATAGAGGTTGGGAAAGGCAGGCAGGCCGCAGAAGCAGGTGGGGTGGAAAGGCTTTGTCTCTACTAGGCTCACCTGCACACAGGTAGAAAACAAACAGCAGGAAAGCAATGGGCTGGGAGTGGTCAGCCAGGAAAAACAGGGAGATAGAGGGACTGGGGCTAAAACCTAGACTGGCCACTGTGCTTCTCGGAATGGACCTCTGGACCTCAGTTTACCCTCTTGTGAGTCTTAAAGGTTTGAGGGCCCCTGATTTTGAATGCTAAGACGGCTGCCTCCTCCTCCTCTTCCTCCTTCTCCTTCTTTTTCATCTTCATCATCTTTTTTTTTTTTTTTGGTGGCACTGGAAATTGAACCCAGGGGCATTCTACCTCTGAGCTATGTTCCCAGCCCTATTTTTATTCTTTATTTTGAAACAGGGTTTCATTAAGTTGTGAAGGGACTCACTAAGTAGCTGAGGCTGTCTGCGAACCTGCGATCCTCCTGTCTCAGCCTCCCAAGTACTGGGATTACAAGCATGTGCCATCATGCCCAGTGAGACCCTATTTCAAAATAAAAATAAAATAGGGCTGGGGGTGTAGATTGGAGGTAGAATGCCCTGGGTTCAATCCTCAGCATCACAAAAAAAAAAAAAAAAAAAGGAAGTCTCACTAAGTTGCTGAGGCTGGCCTGAAGCCTGCCTGCGATCCTCCTGTCTCAGCCTCCCAAGTACTGGGATTACAGGTGTGTGCCATCACGCCTGGCTGTGCCTCTGTTTTGAATATCATGTGAGGGGTGGGCCCTGGGTGGAATTATGGAGAATGGATGGGAGAAGGAACAGTGCCCAAGGCTGAGAATTCAAGGCCTGGAGTCACCTCTGACCTCCACCCACAGGGGCCTCATCAGTGAAGTGGACAGGGATCCGCGGCCCTGACTGGACTGGCCTCCTCACCCCTGATGTTGGCTCCTGAGCTGGCAGAGGCCCAGGGTCTGCGAGCCCACCTCCTCGCCTCTGGAAGCCAACTGCCTTTCGTCCCAACTGTCCTTGGCCTCCTCCCTTCCTCCTTCCCAGGCCCAAGGGCCTCAGCCTGGCCCAGCACAGCCAGCTCCCTGGGGAGAAGGGCCCTGTCCCCTGTGAGGCTGGCCTGTGGGTACGCTAGAGGGGCAGGGGCAGGGCCAGGGCGGATCCTGAGTGGATTCAAGAAACAAAGCCTTCACCCTACTACCCAGCCCCAAGGAGTGACTCCAGGGGAACCCTTCCCAGGCCGGGGAAGGTGGCATGTCACCCTTGGAGGTGTGGCCATCCTCTACTTTCTATAGGGGACGACCCTAGAAAAGCAGGCCTTCAGCACCCCAGCTCCCCTCCTCCTCCCTAGTGTCTGACTCCCATGTCTCCTGTGTCCCCACCTCGTGTCTCAAGAGGTGGGGGTAGGGAAATGAATCGGGGCCTCTGCTTTGATGAGAATATGCTTTGGACTCCCAGGAGGCTTAATCCCTCCATGGGGCGCTTTGGGAGGCCGGGCCTGGGGGCGGTGCTTAGGTCATGGGGGCGGAGCCTTCGGGTCTGGATCAATGGTGCCTTCAAGGACTGAGTGGGTTCTTGCTCTCAGGGGGCTGGATGAGTTATCACTGAAGCCATTATTAGAGGCCGAGGTCCCCTCCTCTTCTGCGCATTTCCCCTTGCTCTTCCATTTTCCGGATGTGTCCCCCCAAATTCCTATGTCAAAATATAATCTGCACTGTGGAGGTATTAAGAAGTGGGGATTGTAAGAGGAAGCCCGGGGCAGCTTGTTTGTCCCTCCAACCCCGTGAGGACACGCAGCAAGGAAGGAGCACAGAGGAGGAGTAGGCCTCTTCAGACACCGAGTGGGCTGGTGCCCTATCCTAGACTTTGCAGCTTCCGGAGCTGTGCGCCATCCGTTTCCGTTGTTCCTGAACTACCTGGTTTAAGGTATGTTGTTACGGCAGCCTAATGGACTGAGACTGTGTAAGTAAGATTTGAGAAGGAGGAGCAGCTGGAGATGGTAGAGCAGAGACCCCGGCAGCAAGTGGAAAGGCCAGGAGATGGGAAGGGAGCTCCAAAACAGCCCTGCCATCTTGCCCCGGCCTTCCTTGGCTGGCAGGGTGGCACAGAGATGACGGCACCAGCCGTTGGCCTCTGAGTCTTGCTGCCCTCGGGTTAGGTGGAATGGTGGGAGGATACAGACAGGAATTATCAGAGCAATGGAGGGGTCTCTCTTCTCTCCCTCTGTGGAGATGCCCAGGCAGGTCTGGGCATGTCTCTGGGGAGGGTCACCACCATTTATACAGTGGGGCCTTTGGGCTCCCAGCAGGGAGGCCAGGGGAGAGAGTGGGCAGGGAGAGGCAGCACCTGAGCGGGAGGCGGCCCTGCGAAGGCCTCCTGGGCTGCAGCAGTGAGGTGCTGCAGCTGGGGCTCAGCTGATCAGGCTCCGGGCCAAGCCGAGGCCCTGCACCAGCTCCAGTGACCGCAGCACTCGCCAGGAAGCGGGCTGCCTGGGAATGGCCTATTGCTCAGCCTGCAGACTGGCAAAGTGGACAGAGCTGCTGCAGGGGCAGGCGGGAGGGGGAAGGGTAAGCTGACTGTCCCTACCTCTGTCCCTTTCAGCCCCCACTAAAGCCCCACAGAAGGAGCCCACACTGGCTGCACATTCCCTGCAGGGACCCAATGGCTTATTCAAATAAGTAGTTGGCAAAAAGTCTCCGCTTTCAAAACCTGCCTCCTTGGAACAGTCTCGAGGGGCCTGCCCTACTGAGAGAGTGTCTCAGGCCTCCAGTGAGGCAAAGAAGGGCAGGGTGGGGGGTGGGGAGGTGGGAGGGTGCTCAGCGCAGCTTGGAAGGGTCCCAGGCTGGGCACAAGCTGAGGGAAGCTCCCCCAGACTTTCCTGAGCTCTCATGCTTTGAGACAGTGACAAAATGCAGCCTTGGTTTAAAATGTCACCATAACCAGGATGAAGAAGTCACCTCACTTCTGCCAGCAGGTCGTGTCAACTCCAGCCAATAAGTATTTATTAGGCTAGTGGCAGGCACTGTGCGGAGTCGCTTGACAACAGGAAATGAGACCAAATTAAAGAAAAAAAAGTATAATCCGACAAGCAGAACTTTTATGGATACCGAAGTAGAATTCTGGAAAATACATTTCTAAATCTCAGAGAAAAATCAGTAGGAGGTTTAAAACTGGAAAAGTTGCGAACAAACTCCTTTGCTTTCATCTCGACAAACAGATAACGTATCACACTGGAAAGAAGGGCAGCGCGGAGCAATTTACTGTTTTCTTTTGATTGGCTGTGGCTGAAAGAAAGTTAAATATAGGAGATTTGAGCAAACTCAAAAAAATATTGTTTTTGGGTCACCCGGCAATGGGGTTGGGTGCAATTAATGTAATCCAGTTGAAACACAAAGTTATAATTTGGGATTTCTAAAGTATTTGGGACATCAGGCAAAGCTGTTAGAAGATTAGATACCTTGGAATTTAGAGCTCTGATTCTAAATAGCCACAGAGTTTGTTTTTTAAAAAAACTTGGCATTGGACGCTAGTTCAAAATTTCACTTTGAAGACAGCTAGGATAACAATCAAAATTGTCCTGAATAAATGAACTGGCCCTTCTGTTTTTCAAAATTATTAAGGAATTTGGTGATTAAATGAATTCTTTTTCTCTTCACACTGGTAAGATAAACACACAAGTTGTTCACTTTTAGTTCTCATACATATTCTAATGAGGCAATTGAGCATTTGAACTCTGAACAACTTTAATATACTAGTAAATTGTTTTTACCATATAAAATGGGCAAAGAACATGCAGATGTAATTCATTTAAAAGCAAATAAATGTAGAAACATTTAAAAATTGTTTTATCTCAGTAATAAAAAAGTGAAAATTAGATTAACCTATCAAATCAGTGAGAATGTGGTTTTTAGCTTTTTGTTTGTTTGTTTTTGGTTTTGGCCATCCTGGAGATTGAACCCAGGGCCTCATATATGGTAAGTAAAATTCTTTTAAAATGATAATACTTAACTCTCCTGCCTGGTGGGAGTATTAAGTAGTAAATCATATCTGGAAAGTAATTAGATGATGTATATAAGGACCCACTCAGAACCCCAGAGTTAGTATAAAGATTATTTAAGCCTTTAACTTTAACCATTTGTGAGCCAATTAGTGTGTGTGTGTGTATGTGTGTGTGTATATGTGTTAGTTACTGGGGATTGAACCCAGGGGCATTCTACCTCCGAGCTACACACCAAGCCCTTTTTTAAAAAATTTATTTTATTTTATTTATTTATTTATTTTGCAGTACTGGGGATTGAACCCAGGGGCATTTTACCTCTGGGCTACACTCCCCGCCCTATTTTTTAATTCTTTATTTTGAAACAGGGTCTCACTAAGTTGCGGAGGGCCTCACTAAGTAGCTGAGGCTGGCCACGAACCCAGATCCTCCAGTCTCAGCCTCTCAAATACTGGGATTACAAGCGTGCGCCACCATACCTGGCTTATTTTTTGTTTTGAAACAGGGTCTCTCTAGGTTGCTGAGAGTCTCATTACTGTGCTGAGGCTGGTCTTGAACCTGCAATCCTCCCATCTCAGCCTCCCAAGTACTGAGATTACAGGCATGCCCTACCACATTAGGTAGATCCAGCTACTTCTTTTGTTGACTCCTATGTGCACACAAATAAACCTTTTTTTCTCCTGTTAATCTCTCATTTGTCAGTTTAATTCACAGGCCTAAGAAACAACATAACAGGGTAGAGGAAAAGGTTGTTGTCATTTTTTCCCCCTCTCCTCCATATATTTTATGGTGGTGCACTCCCGTAATCTCAGTACTTGGGAGGCTGACACAGGAGGATCATAGGTTTGAGGCCAGCCTCAGCAACTTAGCAAGACTCTCAGCATCCTAGGGAGACCCAGTTTCAAAACAAAAATTAAAAGCCAGGAGTGGTGGTGCACACCTGTAATCCCAGTACTTGGGAGGCTGAGATAGGAGGATCACAGGCTTGAGGCCAGCCTCAGCAACTTAGTGAGGCTCTCAGAAAGTTAGTGAGACCCTGTTTCCAAATAAAAAATAAAATAGGGCTGTGGGTGTAGCTCAGAGGTAGAATGCCCCTAGGTCCAATCCCCAGCACCAAATAAATAAATAAATAAAGGACTGGGGATGTATCTCAGAGGTATAGTGCTCCTGGGTTCCATCCCTAGTACCACATACTAAAAATTATATATTTTGACCCAAGAAAATTCTAATAACAAAATATAAGGAAAAAAGCAGAAGTCAGGAAAAAATTCTATATAGAATAAGGTTAGGGTGATATTGGGGGGGATGAAGAAAAAATAAACTGCCCTATAACAGGAAAAGATTTAAATAGATGAAGCATGTCTATGAGATGGAATGTGTGTGGTATTCGTGTGTGCCAGCATGTGACTGTTTATCAGTAAGGTCTCAGCTATTAGAGAAAAATTCATACACGAGAAAAGGATAGAAAGAAGCATTGCAAAATGCAAACAGTGATGATTTTTAGATGTTGAAATTAGGGATCTTAAAATTTTCTTCACAGTTGGGCGTGGTGGCGCACGCTTGTAATCCCAGTACTTTGGGAGGCGGAGACCGGAGGATCCGGGTTCGCGGCCAGCCTCAGCGCGCATGAGCGCGTGCACGATCGATCGATCGATCGATCGATCTATCGATCTCTCTCTCTCCTCTCTCTCTCTTTCTCTCTCTCTCTCTCTTTCTCTCTCTCTCTCTCTCTCTCTCTCTCTCTCTCTCTACCTAGTGAGGCCATCCGCAACTTCGTGAGACCCGGTTTCAAAAATAAAAAAAAAGCATAAAAAAAAATGGGGCCGGGGGTGTAGCGCGGAGGTAGAACGCCCCTGCGCTCAATCCCCAGTACCACAAAAAAAA
>PVJS01020736.1:0-32267 GCA_004027185.1 Glis glis | reverse complement strand
AGAGAGAGAGAGAGGAGAGAAGAGAGAGAGAGAGAGAGAGAGAGAGTGAGAAAGATCGATCGCGTGTGCATGCGCGCTGAAGTTGGCTGCGAACCCGGATCCTCCGGTCTCCGCCTCCCAAAGTACTGGAATTACAAGCGTGCGCCACCACGCCCGGTGAGGCATTCTACTTCTGAGCTACACCCTCAGCCCTAGTTTTTATTCTTTATTTTTAAACAGGGTCTCACTAAGTTGCAGAGGGCCTCACTAAGTAACTGAGGCTGGCCACAAACCTGGATCCTCCTGTCTCAGCCTCCCAAGTACTGGGATTACAAGTGTGCGCCACCGTGTCTGGCAGAAACTGTTTTTTTTTTAAATCATGCTTAGTTACTGCTCATGTGAAAAATACATAACCATTCCTATAATCTCGATTGGGATTACAGGCATGCGCCGCCATGCCCGGCTCAAAAGTTATATATTAACTTGATATGTGTCCATGAGTGGAATAAAACAGGATATGCTGAGATAGTCCAATTTATACATCTTATAACACATTAGGCGTGACTGGCTAGCTCATCTACTTTTAGTAGGATATCTGGTACTTGAGTCTAGGCCTCCTTGTCTTCAATTTATTCATGAATTAATTCACCTAAAAATATTTATTGGTGCCTACTCTGCTAGGTACAGATGAAATGGTGGTGAGAAAAACAGACATAGCCCCTGATCTTATAGAGTTTGCTGTTTATTAGAGGAGATGATTCTGAAGGAATTCAATAGTGAGTGATAAGAACCATGGAAGGTTCTATAAGGGCCTGTAACAAAGGCAACTGATGTAGTCTAGGAGCCGGGCGGCTTCTCAGCAGGAGTATCATTCAACCTGAGATTATAGACATATTTGCTCTGAGAACTACAATTTTGCAACTAGCTGTAACCACTTACTTGGCAGAAAATCGTCCATTGGTCAAAGACTAAGATCCTTTGATATAAACTTGTAAGAGTTTAAGAAGCAGCAAAATATTACATCCCAAATAAATCCACATGGCCCTAAAAGGTTTGGAAGCATCACCATCTCCCAGGATCCCTTTCTCAGCTTCCTGCTTAGACACACACTCTTTAGCCACAGAAGCCTTTGGTAAAGACAAATCTTACCAGTCTGTTTTGCTTCTTCTAACCTGACATCCCAGAGGGATTCTGGATAGGAGGGCTTTATCTGGAAGGGTGGAGCTCACTCCTACATGTGTACCACTTGGCGGGAAGCTCATGAGAAAGGCCTTCAGGATTCCCAGGAGGCATTTCTTGGCACAAGATGTGGTCAAGCAACATCATGAAACGGCCCTTGGGGAAAGAGCAGAGAGTACGTACCCTAAAACACTGGATGTGAAAATAGAGGTTGAGGGTCTCGATGATCATCGCGGCTCCTTTACCCAAAGGAAGTCCACAGGAAGAGCACAGCTTCTTCCCACTTATAGACCTAGATGAAAAAATAGCGTGATGATAAAAGGTCCAGTTTAGACTAGCTGGTCAAAAACACAAACATGTAACCTCATGCAGGAATGGAAATGTGGATTTTTAAAAATTCTTATATCATGAATGAAATGAGCACACAACTGACAAAAATGGGAAGTCAGGCATTAAATATAAATTGCAAATGATTACTAGACTGAATATAATAGTCCTCCATTGTGGTAATGAGTCTGGTGTGTGTGTGTGTGTGTGTGTGTGTGTGTGTGTAAGTTATTTGTTCCAAGATCTTTACATGGTAGTTTCTTCAAATACCTTGGGATGACTCAATATATGTACCATATGTTTTCATAAGTCCTAAAAGACAACTGAGTTTAGCTTTCCTAAGGTTTCAATGTTGCTTTAAAATTTTCCATAAAAGGTTTATTGGCTGTTATAGTTAGATATAGAATGGCCCCTTGAAGAGTTCATAAATTGGTATTTAGAGTTGACGTAATAGAGTTGTGAGGGTTGTAATCCCAGAGGATAAATCCATTGTAATGGATCTATCTGGGTGGTGGCCTACCCACTAGGGTGTAGCTGGAGAAGGCGGGTCCCTGGGGGTGCGGCCTTGGGGATTATATATGGTTCCTCCTCCCCCTGATCTCCCTCTTGCTTCTGGCCCCCATGATGTGAGGAGCTCAGCTCATGTGCTCTTCCTCTTTCTGCTTCCTGCCGCCACCATGCCCTGAGATCCGTGGTCCCTGGTCTCACATGAACTGAACCCCAATATCTCTAGGGAAAACCATGAGCTAATAAATTTTCCTTCCTCTAAGTTATGTGGTCAAGTCTTTAGATTATAGCGGTGAAAATGCTGACGAATACATTGGCCCACCAGGGCATATCTTTTTACTTATTAAAATTGTTGTTTAAAAGTAGTCAATTGCAATATAGCAGGATAGGTAACAGGCAGAGGGCCCAAGATACAGAGTCTAATCCCTGCTCTGTGCCACGTTTTATGGTCTGCTGGGAAGAAGTCTCTTTGGGTTTCTCTTCCACCTATACACCGAGAGGGTTGGATCAGATTATTTCTATATGTCTTCCAGTACAAACACTGTGAATCTATAATTTGGGCTCTGGCTTCTCCCTAAGTTGTGAACCTCCTGAAGGCTGGGGGTATCTACCTTCTCTCCATACCCCTCATTACAGTGCCCATCAGTGGACTAGAGCCAGACCCAGCGACCAACCCCAGGTGAGAGGACGTGGTCAACACCCACCTGAAGTGAGGTGGCCATCCTTTGGAGGCGGCCCGCCTATGGCTAAGATCACACTGCAGTGACACCTATGTTTGAAAAGCTTATAGAATTACACAAGAGATTTTTTTTTTCTTTTCTTTCTAGTGCTGGGGATTGCCCAAGGTCCGGCTCATGTCCGGGCAAGTGCTCTACCACTGAGCTCTACCCCAGGCCCGAGAAATTTTTAAGTATGCAATATCATTTTAAAGCTAACACAGTGCAGATGGACAGAGGAAACACAGAGGAGGACCACAGGAAAGAGGAAGACTTGTTCTAATCAAACTCTATTTATTAGGATCTCCCTCCTATCTAGTAGTTAAATGAAATTTCTGCATCAAGGAACCTCTGGGTCATGAGTCGTCTGTCTCTCCAGTGAATGGAACAGACAGCTTTTAGGAACATCATGGGGCCCAATTAACATCCAGAAGTGATCGTTAGAGGGTTGGAGCAGGGTAAAAGAGAAGGATGAAGTTTCATTTCCCAGCCTCCGCCTGGTTCTCCGTCAGAGCCCTTGGCGGATCCTGCCTGGAAGGGCCGAGCCGTGGTGGAGGGAAAGGCGCCGGCCGGCGGAGGAGCCCGGCCACTGTCTGGTGGATTTGATTATTAGATTGCAGATTCCACACAATGTAATTAAAGCCCCACGGCCACCAGCAGCCAGCGTAACACACTCAGCTCTTCCTATTGCAGGCGGATGAGTCTGCAAGCCGAGGGGGCGGTCTTCCTTCCTCCTGCGTGTGTGTGTGTGTGTGTGTGTGTGTGTGTGTGCACGTGCGTGCGTGCGTGTAGCAAATCGCTTGGCAAGCACTAATTGGGCTGAAATCATGCTTGGCAAGCTCCAGACCCCATGAAGCAGCCTCGAAAGGCTTGCTGACCTCGTGTACCTGTTTGGTGACTGGCCAGGAGGGGTGGGAGAACAGGGGGACAAAGACCCCACCCGGAAGTTCTCTCGAGGGCTTTTCCTGTAACACCATAAAGGAGCCAAAAATTACGACACGCAAAGAGAGGCCCGACTCTATAAGAAAAGGCATTTTAGGTAAAAACAACAGAAAACCCTCCTTGATAACCAAATCAGAGACCAGAGACCACAGATTCTTCTAGTGGTAAGTTTTTTTTTTTTTTTGTACTGGGGATATTCTACCTCCAAGCTACACCCCCAGCCCAATTTTTTTAATATCTTATTTGGAAACAGGGTCTCACTAGATTGTGGAGGGCTTCACTAAGTAGCTGAGGCTGGCTTTGAAGCTGCAATCCTCCTATCTCAGCCTCCCAAGTACTGGGATTACAAGCGTGCGCCACCACGCTCAGCTTAGTGGTTTTTTAAAAAAAATGAAACAGAAATAGTAATTGTGTTTAGCATGGATTATACATACAGTTGGCTCCATAAAAATCAAAGCTAGGCTGGCATGCTGGCATTGCTGAACAGAAAAGACAAAATTTTTTCTAATATTTATTTTTAGTCAAGTCCTTCTTTAGTTAAAATTGCTCAGTTTGCTGGGTGCAGTGGTACATGCCTGTAATCCCAGTACTTGGGAGGCTGAGACAGGAGGATGGCAGGATTGAGGCCAGTAGCATGCAGTAACTTAGCAAGATCCTGTTTCAAAAAATAAAAAGGGCTGAGGGTGTAGCTCAGAGGTTGAATGCCCCTGGGTTCAATCCCCAGTACTGCAAAAACAAAAACAAAAACAAAATTGCTGAGTTGTTTTTCAAGTTGTTCACCAAACTGCTTTTGCCTGCTGAGTGATATAAAGTTATGGACTTGGTAGGAGGAGAATGAGGAGGAGCCCAGGGGAAAACGTAAAGAGAACCCAGAAAGATGGGCAGACCTGTAAGAAAGCATTTTTCAGTGAGGTGGTTTCCATATTGGAGATAAGTGATGAAAGGTGATGGTCAAACAATTTCACAACCACCATGCTGTGGGCAGCGGCACCTGGAATGGTCCCCAGCCTGAAGCTGGCAGCGCAGGCTCATGGGTGTTGTGGGTTGCATAGGAGCTCTGCTGCTGATTCAGGTGGTAATTCTGGGCTCTGGCTTTATTTTATTTTATTTTTTGGCACTGGGGATTGAACCCAGGGGCATTTTACCTCTGAGCTACACCCCAAGCCCTATTTTTTTATTCTTTATTTTGAAACAGGGTCTCACTAAATTGCGGAGGGCCTCACTAAGGAGCTGAGGCTGGCTGCGAACCCGGATCCTCCTATCTCAGCCTCCCAAGTACTGGGATTACAAGCGTGTGCCACCACGCCTGGGTTGGGCTCTGGCTTTTCAAAGCCAATTTTATTTGTAAAGAAAGGGACAGAACACAGAAAAGAACAGGGGAAAGAAAAATACCAGCGCAGAAGTGAATAGAACGAGTCCATCTGTCTCCCGACTGATTTCAGCATAATTCCCTGAGCCCCGGCCACCCTAAACCCCTTTCACAGGCAGAGCTTTCTCCTCCAAAATGTCACGTTTTCATGAAATAACCTATGTAAGCAGCCTTGCTTGAAAAGGAAAGGTTGAACATCACTGCAATAACAATAATGGTGATGACATCTAAGTAATTTTAGCTTCTATGGATCCCAGTGTCATAAACATAAAGAGTCTGGATAGACATAAGAAAGAGTGGGAAAGGGTCCAAATACTATATTGAGAAAAAGGGAAACTGAACAGGAAAAATAAGGCAAAAAATGAATGTTTTTTCTTATACCACAAGTTATCATCGTTATCATTGCCTACACTGTAGACAACATATATTTTTTTTTGCCAGGCATGATGCTCTATGAAGTAGGTACTATTGTGATTCCCATTTTATACACAAGGAAACTTAAGCAGAGAAAAATGACGTAACTTGCTCACGGCCCTACTCAGACAAGCAGTAGAGCCAACATTTGAACCCAAGTGGTCTGGCTCTAGGTCTAATGACCGGTTACCAAAATATAATGAATGCTATAGTTTTGAAACTGTGATTACAAGGAACCTCTGGCTTAAGAATGATCTTGCTATAAAACTGTGGGTTCATTTTAATACCTCTACCACCTAACCTGTCAAATACGTTGGGTGTGTTATTTAATTTCCCTGTGTCTCAACTTTCTCATCTGTAAAATTGGAACAATGACCTCATAAAGTTATGGGCAGGTTTCAGTAAGTTAATGTATAAAAAGACAGAAATATTTGCAAACTCTTTAACACAGTGCCAATTATACTGAAATGCTTAAGAAATTATAGGAGTTATTATTATTGTGAAAAATACAGGGTTTTGTTTTGTTTTTGGTGCTAGGGATCAAACCTGGGGCCTTGCACATGCTAGGCAAACACTTTACCTCTGAACTACAACCCTAGCCCCAAAATATGGCTTTTACAAAATTAAAATGTAGCCTGGGGCAGTTACCTTAATGAGAGAGCATAATCATGAGAGAATAACAACTTTTTCCTTGAAAACATTTGTCCATAGGCTCTGAGACAATTTAACTCAAAATAAACGACTGATACAATAGGCCCATAAATTCGTTCCAATATTGAGATTTGTGGGTGAAGGCTATAACTTTGCCTCTTATATTTTGACAAATTCAGAGACTGTCCCATGCTTCCATAAATATTTGTTACCTTGTCCATGAGAGTAAATTGAGAGAAAGCACAAAAATATTGCTGACATCCTGCCATCTCACACTTTCTCAATTTCCCACCCTCTAAGTCAACACATTAAACAGAAAAGGAATCCCGCATCCATCTGATTTGGTTACTCACTTCCGTCTTTCACTTGGAGACTCAATTTGATGGTTGATGGTTTTATCCAATGGGAGGGTTTTTGGCTTCACATCTTCTGACATGTGCATTGGTGGGTTTGATACCTGTTGATTCTGGGATGGATCTAAGGCCAAGTAAACAACATAAACTTTGTGCTCAGTAAATTCACCTCAGTGCCTAGTAAGTTTAACATGCTTTAAGGTGTGAATGTCTGCTGCAGTCTCACAGAAATATTCTGTAGGCTGTGGGCACAAAGTACTTGGGGAGGCCAGAGTTTTACAGCACTGTGAATTAGTTCTGGAAGCAAAGGAGATCTGGAACCAGGCTCTTTTGCCTCACAGATTTTCAGTGTAAAAATAATACTTAAAATAGTGACATCTTATGCATTAAAGAAAGCAAATTTGGGTGGATAGAATTTTAACTTAGAATAGAATTTCTAAAACATAGTAAACACCCTTTGCATTCTATGAGCTATGGATCACACCACCTGTGATATGATTTAAATTCATAGGGCTCTGGGTGTGGTACCTACACCTGTATTCCCAGTACTTGGGAGGCTGAGACAGGAGGATTGCAGGTTTAAGGCCAGACTCAGTAACTTAGCAAGGCTCTCAGCAACTTAGCGAGACTCTGTTTCAAAATAAAACAGGGCTGGGGGTGTAGCTCAGAGATAGAACACCCCTGAGTTCAATCCCCAGTAACACACACACGCACACACACACACACACGCACACACACACAAAATCTCAATTCATAGGGCATCTATAGGCATTCAGCTTTCACAGTATCTCGATATGGGAACACATTCAAGTCTGTGTGTATGAATGATCAGCTCATATAAATATATGAATAGACAATATGCCCCCAACTACAAGGCCAAATGCATTCATTCCACTAATAAAAATGTTTATTTGCTTAGCCACACTTGTTTTGCTCTAAACCCATTTATCATGGCCACTCTTTCATTCTTGGAGCTCACACCTTCTCTCTCTACAAACCTTCTACCTCTAGACTAAGTCAAGAAATACCTGCCAGCAGTAAGGGCTCTCAGTGTTCCCTTAGTCTAAAAAATTTAAATAAGCTAACAACCTACACAAACATGAAAGTCGAAATCAAAGAGGGGTCAGCATGCAGAAGGCCTGAGGCGTTCATGGATTCGACACTGGAAGTTTCAATGATCTAGGAAGGACCCCGGAGACCAGTGGCATGTAGCATTGGGTCGTTTGGGTGAGGAATGCGTTTGAATTTTATTCAGTGGTGAGGCTGCAGTGTGGGGGACACAGGTAAGAATGAGGGTGGCATGAAGGGGAGCCAGTGGGACCTTCTCGACCTCCCAGCACTCAGGTCTCAACCCAGCTTTGTGGCTCTATACACATTTTATAAGAGTTTATGTCTACTGGTGGATTTGGGAAATATGAGGGTGTCACAAAATGCACTGCTCATGAAGGCCAAAGGTTTTCTGTAAAGTTGCTTTTTTTTCCCTCCAAGTGCCAAAAGCTGCTGAGGTCTAACTGGGTCTCCAATGATATCAGATGGAATGTGGGGACATGGTGGTGGGAGTTGATTCATTCTATATTTAGAATAAGGTAGAAGTCCAGGAGCCTCAGAGAGGAGCCTGCAGCCAGCAGAGGTCATATCTGTCTGGACAATGTGTGTGTGGGGGTCTTATAATTTACGTATTGGGGTTGATCTCCATTCTTACCCTGAGCTAGCTGTGGGCCTGCAGCCTCTGTATCCAGCTGACGGTCTTGATGGATTCCTTTTGCTATAGGGTTCTCAGAGGAAACCAAGGGCCCTTGAGTTAGGCTGTTAAAATAAAGAAACATATCTCAGAATAGAATAGAAAGCAACTGGATTGAATTTGCTGGCTTTATCCCTCAGGGCATGGAAGGACCAATTACAGTATGAAGAAAGAAATGAGGCTGTTTATTCATACTTTTCATTTTAAACAAGATTTAAAATATTATCCAAAACTACACATTTTTTTTAGTAGCCATCAACTTAACAAGCTCAATAAACTATCATTTCTGACAGTCTCCCTGTCCACAAAGCTCTTCATTCTAATGGTTTCAAGGGATGCTGGGGGTACTGGGACCTCCCAGATTGTCACAAGAGAAGGGTCATTATAGAAATCATTTGGGCCACGTGGGAACTTTGCAGCCTGTGGTACTTCGCTGGCCTTTCAGTAGCGTCTGTGTGCAAGGAAAGGAGAGACGAAGGAGATAAAAGTCACATTTCCAGTGGCAAAGAGGACAGTCTGTAGAACTAATAATGAACGATGCACATAAAATGCTTTTTGGCATCATTCAAATCTTCCTGATTTGTCATTTTCATTTCATAAAACTAGAAAGCCCCATTGAACAGTGTCAGCTGGAAACAGATGTGCTCATCCAAAAACAATGCAATCTCTGGACACATCCCTCAGCTCCTGAAGCTCACAGTTCACCCAGCCTTCCAGCCAACAAGCGCAGGAGAACTAACTCTGCGCGTGGAACTCCTCCAGAAAAGCTCTGCTCTGCTCTCAGCCTGCCTTTGAAAAAACATATAGCCTGTTGCGTCTTTGGGTCCCTCTGGGATGCTGTGGACACGCGCAGATGTATCTACACCTGCTGATACCTGGTGTCTCAGACCATAGAGGGGGACATCTGTCTCCCAAAGAACATGCTGGTGGCAGAGCACTGCCTGCCCCCTGGGCTCTCTGTGGGTCCCTTGTTGGCTAGGTGTGGGCAGCATCAATGACCCATCCCAGCCCATCTATACCAGAGTCCGCTCCAGGCTGAGTTACTCTGAACGCTCCGGGCATCTCTGGCTTCCCTTTCTGATCTCCCACGGAACACACTGGAGCCCACGGGTGAAGTGACTACTCATGACTAGCTGGTCAGTTGGTTATCCTTTGCATTACCACCCAGAGTAAATGTGGCTTCTCACAGCATGGGGTATACTAACAGCCAAGTTTAGTTCCAGTGGAACTATGGCATGTGAACCCCAGGGCCTCATCTCAACCTCTGTCCCCCCAGACGCAGTCACCATTTCAGGCGACTGATATTTGGATTTGGGGCTTTGAATTGACAACAAAGTTCTTCCATGATCTGTACTGCTTCCCCTGGTTTAAAAAAGGTCTGCCTATTTAAAAGTAGGGTGATTTCTATGTGAGAGCATCAGGACACGGACTTTCAGAGCTATTACAATATATTCAAGCAACATGTAATGTGTTGCTGGAATGGCCATTTCAAAGCGATGGGCACCCTTCCTGGGAGTGAATGAGCAGGGCCCGGAATTTTCTGTGAATTTTCATGGCTAACCTGGTACGTTTCTCCTCCAGGGAATCTCTTGCCCTAGTCTTAAGCAATGAGTCATTATCATCCCCCTGGAGTGGTTTCTCCTGTCTTCTCTCTTTTTCTTCATCTTGACAGTTTTCCAAGTCCATCTTCTTCTAAGGGGAAAACATGGATAATCTTAAGTATAATTTTCAACATACTGGACAACATTTATCCCTGGCTATATCTGAACCTTTTTTTTTTCTTTAGGAAGCACCCAAGTTTTATTTTTTCCTCCAAAATTTATGATTAACATGTGTAAATTGTACGAATTCATGGAACTCACTGTAACACTTCCAGCACTGATTGTACCCATTCACCAGTCTATCCTCCCAAAGGATTTTTCAGCCACACTGCCTACAACTTAAAGAACAGTCATCTAAATGAACTGAGTCCAGTGATTTCCAATCATTTAAAATAAGTGTATAACCTGGAACTCTCTCAAAAATTATCATGAAAAGGGATTGGTTAGAAAACCTCCCTTTCAGAATAGAACAACATCATAGGACCGCTTATTTCAGGACAAGTGGCTTTTTAGTATCCCTGGGTTAGTGCATTTGCTGTAGATTCTGGAGTGCGCAAGTGTTGGGCGGGCTTCTGTCCAGCACTTCCATGACCTTGCTTGGGGGAGGTGGAAGTAGACCAGCCCTTCTAGGCTGTCTCCATTCCACCATGACACATAAATTTCTTGTAGAATTTTGGGAGTTAGAAGCAAATTTTAGGGAGGCTGGTGGAGAATATTCTGTGGGCCTCTCTGCTGTTACCAAACAGTGCAAAGGAATGCGTGGCACATTGAGAGGAGTAAATGGCATTGAAGGAATGAGTGATCCAGGAACCAGGCAGTGTGAAGAACATTCTAGAACAGGGGATTGTAACTGACATCTTGCCAGCCTGTGTGGATGGATCTGGCTGGTGTAACAATTTTCTGCTCCTCAGGAAAAGAGTCCAGGGTTTGACCATGGCAGGAGCAGTATAATAGGTGCAAGGACCAGGGAGGAGAAGACACGATTCTAGGGGAATAGCCAGTCCTAGATTTAAATTATTGAGTTTGGTGGAGAAATTTGGCCTTGTGGTTTTCTACTTCTACTTAAGTTTATTTATGTCATGAATTGCTTTTAATTGATGATCTCACCATGGTGCCGCTGCCTTCCGTTATAGAGGAGGATGTGGACAGCTGGTCTGCAGAACTCGATGCGATAGTAAATGGAACCACAGTGTCTTCAATTATCTTCCGCTCCTAAGAGGAAGGATAGGAATCAATGACAGGAGGAAAAAAATTGTATTTGCCAAGAGAAAATATTCATTAAGGAACTTCAGAAAAAAAATCAAAATATGTGCAAACAAGCAGGATATTAAAAAATAATCTTACTTTCCACAAACATGCAAACTATCTAACATTCTCCATGGATGATAATTTAGAAATAAGCATTGAATTAAAAAAATCTAGGTATGAATTAGTATGATGGAAGTAGCTTAATTAGGAAATGCTATTAAGTATCTGATTATGTACAATCATTGTTGAAGATAAAATTCGTGACAATATTAGTCATAAACAAATTTTAGATGACACATGTAAAATGTAGCCACCTTCAAATTCTTTAATGTGGTCTTATTCATTTAAAAATAAAATGAAACAAAACAAAATTCTTCTCTACAAATCTCTTTAGTGCTATCTAGTGAGTACAGTAGTGAGGATATATTTACTTAGCTTCAATACCAAAATTATCCTCATAAAATTAATTCATTACTACCTAACATGTCTACAAACAAGCACACACACACAAATAAATGAATTGATCTTTTCATGTCATCTCTCTGTGGTAGATCAAGATCGGACTCTGACAGTGATCAGATATAACTGTATTATCTCCTCGACTGTGGCTCAACACACCCTTACCACAACCCATAATTGGGGGTATTGTGATCTGTTAGAGCCTGTTCGCTATGACTCTTAATGAGGTTGGTGGAGCTCTGCGGTGAGTGAAGACAGTCAGACACAGCCACGTGAACTCACATGCCACCGACATGAAAGGTGTGACAGACTTTGGGGAATTGGGAGGACAAGGTCAGATTCCTTCTTGGGAATGTCCTACCTCTTCATAGTATCTGCGCTCTTCCTCTTCCACCTCCTTTTGAGCCTTTTCCCACTCTTCCTTCAGCTTGTCCTGCTCCTTCTGGTATCTCTCCTGTTATGGAACGTCCACAGAGTATTTGGCACTGACCATTGCATACATCACTAGGATTCTTTTCTCCTCTAAACCGCTATGTACCATGTGTTGCAAAAGTATCTTCCTGTGGTGACATTCTGAGTGCAATCCACTCATGCCATCAAAGGGGAATATTATTTTGTGCTACTCAAACCTTTCAGGAACATAGAAATCCAACGGAGAGCAATATTTTCTGCGGTTGGGTCCTACAGAATTGCTCTTTGTATTGGTAAGTAGAAATGTGTTTACAGAAAGAGAAAAGGTGGAAAGAGAAAAGATGGAAAGATGAAAAGATTCAATAGTCTTCTTTAGCTTGGCTTTTGTCCTAGGTAGGATAAACCAATAATTGCTTCAACTTTGATGATGAGTTTTGCCATTCTACTAATAGAAATACATTGCTGGGCTGGGGATGCAGTTCAGTGGGAGAGTACTCACCTAGTATGCACAGTGCCCTGAGTTTGATCCCTAGTACTGAAAAACTCTTTTTAATTAAAAAAAAATTTTTTTTGGCCATGCTGGGGATTGAACCCAAGGCCTGTGCATACTAGGTAAGCACTCTACCACTGAGCTACAACCCCAGCCCACCTAGCACTGGAAAAGAAGGAAAGGAGGGGAGGGAGGGAGGGAAGAGAGAAGGGAGAGAGGAAAGGAAAGAAAGAGAGAGACATTGCTGCCAGGAGAGTCTGATAAAAGATAAAAAGCCTAGTAGGTTTATAGGATAGACAATGCAGAAAAGTCCAAATTGGACAAGATGACAATTGGCTGAGTAGCTGAAGTACTGCCTGCCTGTCACCACTGTGCCCAAATGAACTTTTGAATTAAGAGCAGCCTTTAAACAGTCCATTAGAATGCTTCCACATCAGAACTGCCACTCTTGCATTCAGAAACAGTGCAACACTAGTCACCGATTCTGGGGGAAAATGATAATACTTTGAATAAGGATCACATTAAAAACATGACTGGATGATGGTGCACCCCTATAATTCCAGTTCTTGGGAGGCTGAGACAGGAGGATGGCAGGTTTGAACAGCCTTAGCAATGTAGCAAGACTCTCAGTAACTTACTGAGATCCTGTCTCAAAATAAAAAATAAAATAGGGCTGGGGGTATAGCTCAGAGGTAGAATGCCCCTGGGTTCAACCTCCACTACCACATACACACACAAACAAATGTGCCTAGAGGGCTAGGGGTGGAGCCCAGTGGCAGAGCACTTGCCTAGCCCTGGGTTCCACCCCAGCACCAAAAAAATAAAAAGAAAGAAAAAGAAAAAGAAAAAAGAAGCAGTTGGACTTCCTGACTGCTGAATAGAAGAAATGTATAAACATAAATGGAAATTAAAATTAATGCTTCAAATGAGAAGCGACACCCTGGCGGCCTTGGGGACGGCATCACGACACGTTAGAGACAGGGCTCTGACGTGTGCCGCGCGGACACAGCTATTGTAGGCTGGTTGTTGTCGGTCCTCTCGTGGAGGCTGAAGCAAGGTCCCTGGGAGGCACCGGGATCCCTCCAGGAGTTCCTGCTGCGTCAGCATCTCGGGGCAAGAGGAATTCATTGCCAAGTCTGCGGCCTGGTTCTTACCAACGCTCTGCCAGCCCATGGCAGGCGGGCTCTTCAGTACCAGGTAAAAGCTTATCACCAAAACCCCACATGGTAAAGCTTCAGAGAGGGCCTGCAGGGGCTTTGCAGGATAGAGGCAACAGGTTCCAAACTACACAAAAGCAGAGAACCAAGCAAAGCTTCTGAGGCTTATTGGTTCCAGAATCTCTGTCACCAGCTCCCTCACCAGGAGGATGAACCCATGGTGCAGGGACGAAGGGTGTGGTTTGTATGCGACACACCACACACACACATACACACACCACATGCACACACACCACACACATACCACACATACACACACCACATGCACGCACACCATACACACATACATACACACCACGCATATCTACACCATGCACATACACACATATCACACACCATACATATACCACACACATATTCCACATACCACATATCACACACACCATATACACACACACCACACACACATACACACACCACACATATACCACACATACCACACACACAACCACATACCACACACATACCACACGTGCATATACCACATACCACACATATATACCACACACACCATACATACACATACCACATTCATACACATGCCACACATATACCACACACACATCACACACATACCACACATACCACACACTACACACAAACACATCACACACCATACATATACCACACATACATCACATACCACATACATACCACATACCACACATACACACACCACACACACACATACACACATCACACACCATACATATACCACACACATCACATACCACATACATACCACATACCACACATACACACCACACACACATACCACATACCACACACCATATATTCACATACCCACCATACACTACACACACACCACATGTACATACAATACACACATATACACACCACACATATACCACACACACCACACACAACCACATACCACACACATACTACACGTGCACACCACATACATACCACACATATACCACACACACCACACATATACATACCACACTCATACACATGCCACACATATACTACACACACAACACACTACACACATACCATACATATACATACCACACACATACACACACCATACATATACCACACACACATCACACACCACATACATACCACATATCACACATACACACCACACACATACCACACACCACACATACCATATACACATGCACACCACACATACATACACACACTACATACACAACACACACATGCACACACCATATATATACCACACACACATCACACACCACATATCACACATACACACCACACACATACCACACACATAACACATACCACACATACCATATACACATACACACCACACATACATGCACACACTACACACACAACACACACATACACACACCACACACCATATACTACATACATACCACACATACACACCACACACCACATACATATCATACATAGAGCACACACACCCCACACATACCACAAACTACACATACCACATACATATACCACATACACGATACATACACACAGCACATACAGCACACACACTACACAGCACACAGATACCACACATACACACCACACACATACCAGATACCATACACATACACCACATACCATACACACACACAAAACATACACACACCACACATATACCACACACACCACACACTACACACATACCACATATCACACACACACCACACATATATCACACATATACCACACACAGACTACACACACATATCACATACATACCACACACACATACACCCCGCACACACACCACATACACACACATATACCACACACACATCGCACACACACCATACACACACACACCACTCGCACATACCACACACACACACCACCTGCTGTGGCATCGTGGTTTGTGGGCCAGGGTTATATGAGGACAAGTACTGGGTTACAGGCGTGCAACACCACGTCAGGCTGAGTGTGTAAGTTTTACAGTCACCTACCCTTGGATTTGAATTCAGGCTCAACACCTCTTATCTGTGTGACCTTGGGCAATTAATTTAACTTGTGTGAGCCTGAATTTCTTCAAATGCAAATGGGGGCTAATAAGGCATACTGTGAAGGGTTGGACGAGTGCTAAATGGGATAAAATACAACCAGCACCAGCCACGTTCCTGGCACACCCCAAGGCCTCAACATGCGTTAGTTTCTAAGGTTACCAGGTTACTTTTGGAAACCCTTTTAATCCATGAAACAGGCATAAAGCTAGTAGAAGCATGATCAGTTTACTCCCAGGATTTCTCTAGAATTCACAATTAGCAGCCTTTACTCAAAGATGGAGTAAACATTTCTGCTGGAGGCACTAGACCGAGGCCACAGCTGATTCCCCGTTTGTTATCCAACAGCTTCTGGAAAATTCATTCTCACTGTGACTTGGACAGGAAATTGCTTGGTGACTAAGGAGGCAAGGAATGGGGAGAATGACCCTTAATCAATACCTGGACGTTTTTGAAGTGTTAATAAGAATAGTTTTTCCTCCTGTTTACCACTGTGCCCTCTGGCAGGAGGAATTAGACACAGGACACTGTTGCCAGGACCCATGATGAATAGACACAGACTCACCAACTTCTGAGAAGAATCGGATTCCACCTGTTTCCTGTGCTAAGCATCTATTTAATGCATCAGCAATGAAGAGCGCATCATCTACAGGAAGGGCGGGGAGGGGAAGCCGCAGCCCAGTCCTACCTGCAGTAAACGCTCCTGTTCCTGCTGCCATTTTTCCTGCCGCCTGCGTTCCTCTTCCGGGTCCCATGCCCAGCACTTAAACTGCTCAGAAAAAAATAAAAATAAAAAAAAAACCACTATCAGAATTGAGTCTGGTCCTCAAGGACAGGCCAGGACAAGAGAAGAAAATCGTCTCCTGCCTGGTGCCCAGTGACACGCACACACAGAAGCCTTCGCATATCCGGAGGTCCTCTGCAGTGGCCAAAACCATTTTTAAAATCTTATTGCCTCTCTGGTTTATTTCCCAGATGCTGGTATGATTCTGTGAGCATTTTTGGAACTAACGAAAACACAAAGTAATTAGACCCAGGCGGGTCTGTATCTTCCTCTGGCCGGTGGGTTCCTCCAAGGTGGGGATTCCTCTTTTCCCTCAAAGTCTCCCAAGACCTTGCATTTTAGGCCCTCGAAGAGTTTGTTGGATAGGAAAATGGACCAGCTTCCTGCGGGTGATGGAGCCCGCCTGCACAATGTCTGTGGCCTCGCTGAAAACAGCTGAGTCTACTGAGGCAGCACCATCTCCTGCTTACCTCCTCTTCAAGCCTTACTGATTTTCACGTTTCTTTTACTCTTCTAGTCTATGAAGAGCCATTTGCTATTGAAAGAACATCACATCTGGGGAAGCATTTTCAGATCATTTACTTACATAGGGCAGTAATTTCTCTTATTCTATTTTTCCATAAACCAGACATGAGAATGCATCTCTTCGGGGTGCCCTTCCTCTCTTCCCCCTTTCAGGGGCCACATGAACAATGGACATCCTCGCTCAGAATGCAATTTACAATGGAAATCTATGGGTATGCCACACTCTTCAGATCTGTACTGTGGATGCCAGCGTGGGCATACTTTTAGGGTTCCATCCACTGTGGGTGGACTCAGCTTCCCAAGAACTCGAGATTCCTGGAATTGGCTTATGCCTGAGCCTCTGTAAATGGTCCCTCGTTCTGGAATATGGCTAGCGATATTGAGGGTTATGGGACAAGTGATGGGTCCCTTTCCCACTCTGCACAAGCTCTTGGGCATCCTCAAAGCGAGATAATCTGCCTGTTGATAAGAATCAGTATTGGCCCTGGGTCTCTTGGATTAGCTACTGGGGAGGGAGGGTTCATTAGTGTAAAAAGCACTGTGCTGGAAGCTTCTGTATATTATTTAACTAAACCTGGGGGCAACCCTGAAAGAAAGCTGTTCTTATCTCATTGTACAGTCAGGGAAGATGAGGTACAAGAGAAGCTACACGGTATCTTCAGGTTCATATGGCTTAAGATCTGGAATCCAGGGCACAGCAGTGATTACACGGCTGCCCCCAGGTGGCTCAAAGGCAATGTCACCGTTGGTTGTGCCACAGAGGAAGTCTCAGGTCCACTGGTAATTTCAGAGGTGACAGAGGATGACAAGCAGAGCTTTGGAAACACCAGTTCACAGTGTTCAGATATAATTCAGCAGCAAGGTACATCCGCAGTGTCCTGTGTCTTGGCATTTTAATTTGCAAATGTTTTCTTATTTCATTGAAATAAAAAAGCAGAAACCAATATGTGCAGATAATATAATTCAAGATACTGACTGTGGGAAGGGGCACAACAAAGGCAGTGTGGGTCTCCCAGAGAAAGTCCAGGCTCGGTCCTGTCTGCCACAATATACTGTGTGGAAGTATTGTCTTGATTTCAAAAGATGAGTTTGAACATCTACAGAAATTGTCTAATTTTGGACTAATTCCTGCGGTCACATTCATTTTAAGTGCTTCCTTTAAACTCCACTTTCCTGACTTATCGTTTTGTTTCTAGGCATGATAACAAGCTCACATAATGATAATCCATGTTTTCATAATTCACCTGACAACATCACACATGCTTTTAACTTATTCCTTTAAAATCAATTGTTTGGGTCTCATTTTTGGTTGAATATGCTCCAAGAAAACCGAATACATTCTAAATTAAAATCACATGGAATGAAAGATCCAGCGCCTTATCGTGGGTTACTCACAGGTGTACTTGCAGGTGATTTTTCACTGCCTGGAGAATCCACTGTGCAGAATAAAAGAGAGAGAGAGAGAAAAAAAAATGTCAATGTGAGTTGTCTCTGTTTGTTTTTCTCTTTGGTCCTCTCACTGCAGTGCTGCCTAGATCAGCTTCAAAACAATATACACACACACATATATACATATATTTGTAAATCAAGAGCATTTGAAAATCAATAAAGCAGACCCCTGAAGCAGGTTTTACCCATCACCAAAAGAAGTTATGGCCAGTGTAATACGATTGACCACATCAATTAGCACCAGGTACTAGACTACAGAAGCACAAGCTATTCCTATTAGTGCTGGCTCTCAGTGCGCCTACCATTCCAGCCTGACTGAGCAGTCCCTTACTGTCTGACAGGGAGAGGTATACAGAGAGACCACATGTCATCCAGGAAGAAGAGAGAGCGACACAGTTAACAAGAGAACCATTACCAGTTTCTGGTAAATGCTTCTAATCTTTGTAGAAAGGGGATGGAGATGATAAAGAAAGCAGTGAATAATATTGTTTCTTTGGATTCTCAAAAATCAGCACAACATTCTCTGAATTTCTTTTGAATTTCAGCGTAACTGGTATTATTGATATCAAAGTGCTAGCTCTTTGCTAACTGTGTGTCAGAAAGAAGCATTTTTTCCCCCTGAAATCAGAAACAAAGACAAGTGCCAGACATCATTGGTTGCCCCAACATGGATTTTTTTGCACAAAAGAAATGCAGCTCCCCAGGATGCTGTTTACCTGACTGGGAGAAAAACTGGGAGCGACGCCAAGAGTTCTGAACTCTAAGCGGAACGCTGGCAGTGCCAGGCGACTCTAGATCGGATGGCAGAACAGAACAAACAGAAAACCATGAGACCGGGGTGAGACTCAAGTAGGCTCGGTGATCATCAACACTGGAAGGGAGAGCCAGCGACCCCACAGTACAAAGTGTCTGACTAAACACAGACACTGACAAATGTCAACAGAACTGGGACAGTTGACCCACGTGTCTTCCTGGATGTTAGGTGAAATCTGAGAGGCTCATACTTAATGGTGATAATGTTTAAACTTTAAATCTCAAAATGGCAAAACAATATGCTATGCATGAACAAAATGTACTGTTTATCTTGCTTTTGGAGAACACTAGAAAAGCATAAAAGGTAGCAGAGATGGGTGGTTTAATTATTATTTTATATACATGACATTTTATGAAGGTTATGGGTAGATGTCTTTGGCATATTTCTTTAATTTTTTTTTTTTTGGTACTGGGCATCAAACCCAGGAGCATTCTACCTCCGAGCCACACCCCCCCAGCCCTATTTTATTTTTTATTTTGAAACAGGGGCTCACCAAGTTGCTGAGGAGCTCATTAAGCTGCTGAGGCTGGCCTCAAATTTGTGATCCTCCTGTGTCAGTCCCCCAAGTACTGGGATTACAGGCACGTGTCACCAGGCCCAGCTGCTTCTTTAATGTGCATTAAAAAGGAATCGTCTATGTCTATATGTGGTGCATCAAACATGCTGAGCTCTTGGCAAGTGTTTGTATCCTTAAACTCTATGCTGTACCAAATTGTCATTCACAGTGCAAAAAAAGACTGTGGTTTTTAAAATGTACACATATTTTACTGAAACACGATTTTGAGGTATCTTTCTACTGTTGGGAAAGAGTTGAGAAAAGAAAAATTGTCACCTTTAAATACATTTTATGAATGTTTTCAGAATACTTAAAAACTATACTGATGCATATGTGTGTGTGTGTTTAGGGAAAATCTGTGGAACATCATTAGAGTGGACTGGCAGATCTTTAGTGGCCTGTATGATCAGTCTATAAACAGATGACTTTAAAGAAATAGGGGTGATAGCACTTTTGGTGGGAGTATTCATTAGGTATGGCTCCAGGATTCTTGATCCTAACCCTACAGTTCCTTTGGATTTGATGTTCTATTTCAGACTAGTCACTTAAAGGTGCACTGATTTTTTTTTATATACTTGGGGCAGAGACCCATTATTTCCTCCCAACCCAACCCCAATTAAAGGTGAATTATATCTTTTAAGGTTATACTCATTAGAGGCCTTTTGCTTTCTGAAGGATGAGAACTTTATAAGCCCCAAACAAGTATTATTATTATTTTTATAGCTATCAATGCTATCTTTGAAGCACAATTTTTTTTTGGTACTGAACCTAGGGGCATTCTACCTGTGAACTACACTTCCAGCCCTATTTTTTATTCTTTATTTTGGAACAGGGTCTCACTAAGTTGCAGAGGGCCTCGCTAAGTAGCTGAGGCTGGCCCCAAACCTGGATCCTCTGGTCTCAGCCTCCCAAGTACTGGGATTACAAGCGTGCACCACACCCGGCTCTCACAATTTAAATAAATTGTCAGGTCAATGGTTTTCAGGGTGTGATCTGTGAATCTGCTGTGTCAGCATCACCTGGGAATTTATTAGAAATGCAAATCCTCCAGCTCATGCCCAGAACTACAGAATCAGACACTGTAGGGGTGTGCGCCCCCAGCCTGACAAAGTCTGGACACACAATCATATTTGAGAACTACTGCTTAAAGCCAAGTCTCCATAATGCAAATGAGTATTTTCTTTTAAGGAAAGCATTAAAAAATAGTTGACTTCAACCTGGGATCTCGTACTATACTTCTACTCCGTTGCTACTATTCCACCAGCACTAGACTACATTGTTGGTACGTATTCTGTGCCAGGTACCGAGCTAAAAAACTTCGTTCAAATTATCTCATGTAATGCTTCCAGTAAGTACTCCTAAAGGTTGGTACAGTTAGTATTTCCAGTTCACAGGTGATGGTTAGACATTAGGGAGAATCTAGTAGGTAAAGCTGCACAGCTAAGAACTGGCTCAGCAGGAATTTGAACCCAGGCACATTCTATCTCTATCTCTGATAGTGATAATTACCAGACAAGAGTGCAGAACAAACATACTCCAAATTCTATCTTGAAGAACAAGTGTTGAAATGTTCCAGTGCTACTAAATTTTATGTTTTTTTTTTTTTTTTTTTTTGCGGTACCGGGGATTGAACGCAGAGGCCTTCTACCTCCGCGCTACACCCCCGGCCCTATTTTTTTATGCTTTATTTTGAAACCGGGTCTCACGAGGTTGCGGAGGGCCTCACTAAGGAGAGAGAGAGAGAGAGAGAGAGAGAGAGGGACAGAGCGAGAGCTGAGGCTGGCCGCGAACCGGGATCCTCCGGTCTCCGCCTCCCAAAGTACTGGGATTACAAGCGTGCGCCACCACGCCCGGCTAAATTTTATGTTTTTAATCATCTGACTTGGGTAAAGCATGAAGTCAAGTCTTTAATTCAACAACACATTTCCCCAAGTCACAGTGCCTTACTTACAACAGGCAATGGGATGTATAAACATATAAGACAAAAAAACTAATTAATATGGCTTAAAGTATCTATTACCACTTAAAAGTGCTAGAAGTAGGGCAGAATTAAAAATCTGTCTAAATATGGCCAATTGTTGACCCAGTTGTGAGACTTTATTTTTGCCAATTCCCTTCAGGACTGTAGGGCTGACAAATTTACAACAAATACTTTGAAAATAGTATTGAATTGGATCCCACATGAAGAAACTAAAGACCATCAATACATGTGTAGGTTAATTCCTTCCCATGTACTCCCTCTTCTGTACATAGAGCTCCCCCAAAACAGTCAACAAAGGCCAATGGAAGGCAACTCAGATTCTGCCAGTGGTGACCCCAAATGGTTGTCCATCCTTGAAAAGAGAAGTGATAATCGATCCCAGTCACAATGAGCCTGTACCATCCTCTCTCTGCCTGGACTGAGAAATCAAATCTACAATATACAATGGAGGAAAGTACATTAAAAAAGAAACACACAAGAAACCTTACAGTCCTAGCCTCCCAAACTCCAGCTGTTTCTACATCTAGAGAACTCTATCAGTAGAGCCAGTAATCTGTTTTGAAGAATAATTCCCATGAACACTCAGGCCCCACCCTCCCTGTTCACATCTGTAAGGGCTCTTTTCTGGTGGCGTGGACACCTGGGTTTCCCTCTAGGATAAGGGGCTTGACGTTGGGTTCTTAAAGAGTAGAGGGGTGAATCTGTAACTCGTGTGTGCATGGCCTACAAAGAACTTGGGATCAGTGTTATTTTAAGACTTTCAATGACAGTAGTTGGTGCTATTTTAAGACCTTTGCAGGCCTTAAACTCCTGTATTTTTAGAGGCCGCCCCTTCTCACACATCAAACATATTAAAATGTGTGAAACATATGCAGTACATTAAAATATATCCTCAGTATGTATGAGTATGTATATGTTGCATATATTAAAACAAATCCTCAGTATTCTTACATAGAATATATTTCATATGCTTCATAAATTTTCTTACTATAAAGAGAATTTTGAAAGATTAAAATTTTTGGCTGTGAACAACACGTTTAATTTATGTAGTGAATGGTTCCTCAGTAATCATCATGCACACTAAGAATTATTTTGAAGTAAAAATCCAATTTTTTTTTGTGTGTGTGGTACTGGGGATTGAACCCAGGGGCATTCTACCTCTGAGCTATACCCCCAGACCCATTTTATTCCTTATTTTGAAACAGAGTCTTACTAAGTTGCGGAGGGACTCACAAGTTGCTGAGGCTGGCGTGAACCTGTGATCCTCCTGTCTCAGCCTCCCAGGTACTGGGATTACAAGCAGGCGCCACCACGCCCAGCTCAAAATCCGTTTTTTAAACAAAATTATTGTCAAATTAAATGGACGTTTTATGAAGACTAAAATTAGTAATAAAGTTGATAGATTATAAACTTTCTAAAATACTGATTTACCATTTTTAATTTTCTTTTTATGTTTTGGAGCCAGTACAAACAATTTTTTAAGGTCCCAAACACCTGGACAGACCCCACTATACCTATAATGCCCGGCTGACAAATGGCCTTGGTGACTGGGGTTCCTGGCTTGATCAGAAAACGTGGCTTTAGCTTTCCATTTTTATTAATTCAGCCGTCAGGGACTAAAGGACAAACACATGGCCAAAGGAACATCAAAATAAAGGATGTGATCACTGCTTAAAATAAAGAGTATGTTACTACACAGGGGCCTGGCAGAATATGCAGATCTGAAATAAGACATTCCTTTCTCTTACCTTGAGAGTTGAGATTTGGCAAATGTAGTTGGTTGGTTTCAGGCATTTTGTCCAGAAATGGAAACGTCAAGGTTGCTTCTGGTTCTGGGGATTTTGGCTTCAACACCTGGACCACGGGCAACAGACATAAACATTACAAAAACGTCCATCAATATATGCACAGACAAAACAAAATTTCAGGACCCATGGGTATCGCTGAAGTCAATGTGCTCAACCATTTACCCTTTAATGGAAATATTTTGCCCTTTCCTGAAAATACTTTCATGCTTTTCTACACCAATAGAGTCACTTTTTTCAGAGAACTAGATCAAGAGCAAAAACTGTGATGATCACTTTTCTTCAAACCCTGAAGACAATATTCTATCTAAACTATACATCTCTCTCTCTCCCTTTCTTTCTTTCTTTCTTTTTTTTTTTTTGTGGTGCCGGGGATTGAACCCAGGGGCATTCTACCTCCAAACTACAGCCCCAGCCCTATTTTTTATTCTTTCTTTTGAAACAGGGTCTAAGTTGTGGAGGGCCTCACTAAGTAGCTGAGGCTGGCCGTGAACCTGCGATCCTCCTGTCTCTGCTTCTTAAGTACTAGGATTACAAGCGTGCGCCACCACGCCCGGCTCTCTCCCTTTCTTATTGACCAATCACCTCTTCTCTTTCTGGTTCCACACAATACTGAAGTTGTAATGTCAGGAAACGAGGTGCTCCACGTAAGATACTTTTAAAAAGTCTTAACTCTGTAAGTGCCAAACATTGCAATATTACCTCTTAATGGACATTATTCTTAAGACACTACTCAACCCCCCACAAACTTATGCAAAGCACCTTAAAAAATATACTTTGCCTGTTGACAAAGAGGCATTATTATAAATGACCACTATCAAATAGTGCCATGTGTGGCACTGATGCCCGTAGAGAACTGCTGAGGCATATTAGACTCCTTGTCCTTATGGTAAGTAGTTCCAAAATTACAGGCTTTAAAAATTCTTATTTTAACTTTGTAAAAATGGATTTTTCTTGCTATTTCTTTTTAACTTTATTTGTTCCTCCCTAAACTAATGACCCCCCTGCAGACTTGCGTGCTTCTGCTAAAGACTAGATTACCAAACTTATTTAAACAATGTCTAAAATAAGAGTCGGCAGACTCTGGACTTGGAGTGTAGGTCTGAAAGGAGGGCATGGCCGTCTAGTTCATGTCCTTTCAGCTACTCGTAGGACATCACTCTGATTTCTCTCTCTGGCCGGTGGCTGTGTCCCCACAGATTAATGCGAGAGCCAACGAGCTTTGGGTGAGTGAGGCTGTGGAGCGCTTATCAGAGGTTGATAGATGATTTGGTTCTCAGGATAAATTAATATTAGAATTTCTTCTCCATAGAATTTTACTTTTAATTATTAGTCATATATTCAACCTTCAGAGAATCCTGAAGAAATATAGTTAATCACCTCATTCGGCATTTTGGAGAGCAACCAAATGTCCAAATGAACTTCCGTATTAAACCTACAGCAAAAGCTAAGGCCTAGTCTAACCAAAGTTGGCCATCTTCAAATCCTAACCTCATACGATGTCCTCCATGGTGGAGGCTGACAAAAACATGCTTCAGATAATGCCCTGCTGTAAATGAAACAAATGCTCAGAATGATGCTATATGTAAAAAGGTCAGCCTGAATGTCGAGAGCTTTTTTTTTTTTTTTTTTACAAAGATGACACCCTTGAGTGAAATCCTAGAATAAAAGCTGTTGCAACACTGTGATTCATGAAAGAACTAACAGTAGGGAAGGTAGTGAAGGGGGAAAGGGGAGAAATTCACATGCGAAGGTGAGAAAAGCACGGGGTTCAAAGACCATTATTCCATTTGTCAATTGACTAACAGAGGTTCTTAACCTGGAGTCCACAGAACAGAGTCCAGAGGGTGAATGTACTGTTTACCAGTTAGCTTTGGATATTCACGGCACAAAGAGAAGCAACAAACTTGAGGATGCCTGAAAACATTTTTTTTTTCATAGTGGGGCAGATGTGTCTCTGGGGGTTGGCAGATGGCTCACACCAATCATGAGACACAGATGAGGATTGCCAGTGAATACTTTTTAGTGATGGTATTCTTTTCATTTGATTAAAAAATAAACTAGAAATGATATAGAGTTTTCCTTTGGGTTTAGATTTAAGTGAAAAGAAATGAGTTTGGAAGAAAAATAAATAATATTTACAAGTATAACGTGGATAAGGCAAAAATTTTCAAAGCTGGGAAATTCCGCCTGCTCTTAACCTACTGTCCTACCTACAGTTTAGTTCCCCTTTACAGACCTCCAGACCATTCTTTTACTCTCTACATATAAAAATGGGGAACAGGGTCTGAAATACCCCCAAAGCATCAAGGTGGCGGGCATTTTTGAGGCTCTATCAAGGACGCATCACACTCAGTTCTGAGCCAGGGGTTGCATCATGTTCCTCGATGAATGTCCAGTATTTACTGGTGCCTGGCACACAGTAGGTGTGCAGTCAATGCTGGTTGAGTAAATCACAGTTGAACTGGAATGGAGTGGTAAATTTTTCACTTGAAAGTCAAATCCAAATTTACAGTTGATTTTTAAAGGTGGACTACCACCACGTCCAGTGGTGGCTCATTAGAACGGGAGCTTGTAACAATACAGATGGTGGGGCCCCGTCTCCAGAGATACTGGTCTATTTGGTCTGGAGTGGGTTTAGTATTTTTAAATGGTAGTCAAGGTTGAGAACAAGTGGACTAAACGATGAAGACTTAGACTCAGTACCTGGAAACAAACCAAGCTAATGTGAACGAGATGAGAATCCACACATAAAAGAAATGTAATAAGAATATAACCTGAAAGGCTGGTATATCAGAATAATAATTTTCTAAGTTTCTTCCTATTCACAGTCAGAAGCATCAGAAGTGCCACTGCTTAAAAACAAAAACAAAAAAACGAGCCAGGCATGGTGGCACATGCCTGTAATCCTAGTACTTGGGAGGCTGAGATAGGAGGATCACAGGTTCAAGGACAGCCTCAGCACTTAGTGAGGCCCTCTGCAATTTAGTGAGACCCTGTTTAAAAACTTAAAAAAAATAAAATAGAATAGGGCTGGAAGTGTAGCTCAGAGGCAGAAAGCCCCTGGGTTTAATCCCCAGTACCACAAAACAGCAACAACAAAAACCAGATAGGTATTAAAAAGAAAATACTGCTGGGCATGGTGGTGCACGCTTGTAATCCCAGTACTTTGGGAGGCGGAGACCGGAGGATCCGGGTTTACGGCCAGCCTCAGCTCTCTCTCTCTCTCTCTCTCTCTCTCTCCCCTTGTCTCTCACTCTCTCTCTTTCTCTACCTAGCGAGGCCCTCCGCAACCTCATGAGACCCGGTTTCAAAATAAAGTATTAAAAAACAGGGCCGGGGGTGTAGCGCGGAGGTAGAATGCCCCTGGGTTCAATCCCCGGTACCACACACACACACAAAAAAGAAAATACTTAGAAAGTTGACAGGTTAAAAACCAAATAAGCAAGCTCATGGATACTAAACTACTAAACTAAAAATCTAACTCCAAGGTTTTATGATTTATATTTGTATAACTTTTCTTTCAAGGTATTGAATTCTTCAAAATTAAAAAGTAAGCTAGGTGTGGTGGCGCATGCCCATAATCCCAGTATGTGGGAGGCTGAGACAGGAGGATCACAGGTTCACTGCCAACCTCAGCAACTTAGTGAGGCCCTCTGCAATTTAGTGAGACTCTTTTTCAAAATAAAAAATAAAATAGGGCTAGGAGGGTAGCTTAGAGGTAGGATGCCCCTGGGTTCAATCCCCATACCCCCCCCCAAAAGGTATTTAAAATAAATTTTAGAAGATGAAAGAATATAAACTAAATATTACTAATAAAAAGGTAGGTTCCAGTGACTTAATGCCTCTTGTTCTATTTCTATGTGTTTGTATATTTTAAAACACATCTATATATATTAAGTACTTGATGTATTTGCTACATATTTATATGTATATAACTTTTAATTTTTCTATAAATACTTAAATTTTTATTTTAAAGTGAACATGTAGTAAATTTGTTTTTAGGAAAAAATACAGATTAAAGAGAGGAGAAAAGATTAGGAGAGAAAATCAGTCCTCGCTATCAACAGCTGCCACAGCAGCAGGAAGCGACCGCAGCATCCCCCACAGGATCTGACTTTACGCCGCTATGTACTTCACCTTCTGTGACAGCACCAACTCCACCTTTCCACTCATCGCATTTTCTGGCTTCTTCTGTTCTTTTTCTTCTGGCACGACGTTCTTCAGCTGAGGACTGGAGGAAAATTCCACAAAGGCCACAGTGGGGCTGCATCGAGTCACAGTTGTCGTAAAATGCTGCGGCTCTGAAAGGGAGTTACAGCCAGAAACAGAAAGAACAAGGAAATCAGACAAAGGACCATTTTCCTACTTTGCCACAATGAGCATTAATTAGCCCATGTTCTACCCCAGAGATAAGAAGTGAGATTACTGTATGATGACAGACAGAAAAGAGCCTAACGGGGCAGAATCCTCCAAGTTCTTTTATGATATATAAAATAAGCAGTCACAGCTGGGTGTGGTGGCACACGCCTGTCATTCCAGTACTTGGGAGACTGAGACAGGAGGATCGCAGGTTCACAGCCAGTCTCAGCAACATAGTGAGGCCCTCTGCAACTTAGTAAGACCCTGTTTCAAAATAAAAGAATAAAATAGGGCTGGGGGTGTAGCTCAGAGGTAGAACGCCCCTGGGTTCCATCCCCAGTACTGAAAAAAAAAACCCAAAAAGAAAAGCAGTTACATAAAGTATATTAAATAGCCACACTGTGAAAAACCCGAGTTCTTAATAGAGTCATGGTTTACATCTGATTAACAAACACCACATGATACAAAATATTTAATGACAGTTGGGCTGGATAAAGGAACACCCACAGATCATTTCTATCCCCATGACCCAGCTGCCTGACTCTTCCTTTTATACCTCTATGCTTGTGTGTGTGTGTATGTGTGTGTGTGTGTGAGAGAGTGGCGATTAAACCCAGGGGCATTCTACCTCCTAACTATATCCCCAACCCTTCTGATTTTTTGGTTTTTGAAACAGGGTCTTGCTAGGTTGCTGAGGGTCTGGCTAACTTGCTGAGGCTGGTCTCCCTCCTGTCTCAGCCTCCCATGTGTGCCACCATGCCCAGTGTCTCAATGCTCCCTTTTGACATCACATTTTCTTAACTGGAATGTGTTAAGGACTGTGGGACAGATACAATGCACTGAAAATAAACTCTTCTCTTGTATCTAAAGAATCAGGTACACTTTAGAGGGGGTGGAAAAGTCACCAGGTGAGGGGGCCTGTCAAAATGTGGAGGTATAATCTAGTCTGAAAAAGCAGAAGCTATTATTTTTGGTAATGATATTTAATTTGTTTAAAAATGTCATTTAAGAATAATTTGAGCTGGGCATGGTGACGACACTTGTAATCCCAGTACTTGGGAGGCTGAGACTGGAGGATCCAGGTTTGCGGCCAGCCTCAGCTACTTAGTGAGGCCCTCCGCAACTTAGTGAGACCCTGTTTCAAATAAAGAATTAAAAAAAGAATAATTTGGTATCAGAAGAAGGGGAGAGATTTTCATGTTTATTAAAAGAAGATATTCATAAAGATATTGATAAAATCCATACAAAAATTGAGGAATAATACTTTAGTGAACAGAGGGTCCCCTTCTCTAAACAATGTATACAGTATATTAGTATTCACCATTCAGATTTATGGCATTACTTTTTTTCTTTCAAACTATTCATGAGTATTATAATTTCAGCATTTATTTTATTACATGCTATATAACATTTATATATTAACATATATGTAATATGTAAATATAAATAACTTAAATATATAAAAATTTATTTATTTTTGTGTTACTGGGGATTGAACCCAGGGGCATTCTACCTCCAAGCTACCCTCCCAGTCCTTTTTTTTTTTGAAATGGGGTCTCACTAGATTGTTGACTGTCTCACTGCATTGCTGAGGCTGTCCTCAAACCTGTGATCCTCCTGTCTCAGCCTCCCAAGTATTGGGATTACTGACATATGCCATCGTGCCCAGCTAAACATGTACATTTAAATATATATGTTAACACCCATCCATCCCCTCACTCCTATATAATGATGCTGGGAATGGAATCCAGGGCCTCACTGCATGCTAGGAAAGTGCTCTACCACTGAGCTACACGAGTTACACCCCCAGCACAATTTTTAAGAAATATTTTTGATGTATGTCTTACCTATTGCTGCTACCGCATTCAAAATATGAGCCTCAATTATGGAACTATTTATGTGGGGAAATAAAATATTTTTTATGATGATGGAGACAAACTTTCAAGGAATAAAAAAATATAACTGAGCTGCAAAAAAGTCTATTAATCTTATGATTGGCATTTCCCCAGGAAGCCTCTAGGTGGCAGCACAACCACACCATTTGTAGAGTCCAATGCACTACCTTCTGTGGTTCAGTCGGGAAAATTCTAGACTCCATCGTATCCTAGGAGTTATCATACTTTACCACTTATGAATAATTAGGAAACAAACCTGAGGGGGCAAGTTCTGTATTCCCTTCTCTCGGTTGTCCACCATCGGTCTCATCCTCTTGGCGGTTCGACTCAGTTTCTTCTGTGGTTGCCTGAAAAAGATTTCCCCCGCTGAATGAAGTAATATTCTTCTTACATGTTCTAAAAAGGTACGGTTTTTTTAATTAATAGTAATTTTGGGGCTAGCAGGGCAGTTTGCTCATATGAATTAATTCCTCTATTTCCCTGGGAACTTGGAAAGAGACAGTCTGTGAAGGAGAAGGGGTAACATGCGCAGGTTTCCTCCCCCCACCCTCCTGTCTCAGGTACAAACCCGTTTCTTCTTCTTTTATTTCACTACCAAATTTTCTAAATTGTAGTTACTACCCACTGGCTCCTGAATGCCTTTAAATTTAGTGTAGAGCCGGGCATGGTGGCACACGCTTGTAATCCCAGTACTTGGGAGGCTGAGACAGGAGGATCTACAGGTTCAAGGCCAGCCTCAGCTACTTAGTGAGGCCCTCTGCAACTTAGTGAGACACTGTTTCAAAATAAAGCATAAAAAATAGGGCTGGGGGTGTAGTTCGGAGGTAGAATGCCCCTGGGTTCAATCCCCAGTTCCGCAAAAATAAATAAATAAATAAATTTAGTGTAGGATTATATCACCATGAAGTGGGGGATTTTTGGTTTAAGGTTGCAATTAACCTGTCTCCGCAGCCCATTTTGGGCATGGCTGCCTGTGGCTCTTAACATGTGGATTATATTCCTGAAGCTCTCTGCCTTCCATGCTCCCAATCACTTCTATTACTGGAGTTCTAATTTTCCTCCACTTGCGCCAAATCACCCTCAGAAGCATCAGCTATTCCCATGAGTTCAGCATTACGTCCTCTCTCCACTTATGACTTGTACTTTCATCTCCAGCCCTATGAGTCCATCGAAGCTTCAGTCCAGCTCCACTGACCATCAGGGTCATGGTCAAGGGCTAACACTCAACATGCTAACCCCTTCTCCAAACCTGATAATTTCTGTTTGTGGCACCAGTTTCCCCCATCATGTGAATTAAACTTTGAAGTGATCTTTGACTTCTGTCTTGTGAGTATTCCTGTTTGCCAAGTCCTGCCAAGTTTTTAACAACAGTTTTCATACCCATCTCTTCCTTTCTGCTCCTACAGTTGGGACCTGAGGTTAGCCTTTCCTCCCTTGTTCTTCCCCTGAGAGGTCTCTCTGATTGGGATCTCACTGTCTAAGCCACTTGGCACATCACTGTCGTGGTCACCTCTCTCAGTAGGATCTGAGTTTACCACTCTCACGCTTGTTTTACTCTTCAACTGTATCAGGTTTATGCTTGATGAATTTACAGTAGTAAGATATTTACAGCAACCAAAATGTCCAACAACTGGGGAAGGGTTGAATGAATGATTTATGTCTGTAAAAGGATGTATTGTGCAATCATAAAAGAGATGTTGAACAATAATTAATGACATGTGAAATGATAGTACTTATTATCTAATGTTAAATTAAAAAATTTAAACTATATATTATATGGTGTTTACATATAAAAGATTATATATATACCTATATATATATACAAACATAAATATACCTGCTAACATATCTGTTAAAATAATAAAAAGACAATAAGGAAATATAAAATGTTATTAGTGCTTATTTTTAATGTTCTTAAATTTTGGATGATTTTTCCTTCTCTGTACATATGTATTATTTATACATGGTCTGCAATGACTATAAAGTCCTTCTATAATGGGAATTTAAAGATCAATGTATCAGCAACTTAGTGAGGCCTTTAGCAACTTAGTGAGGTCTTGTTTCAAAATAAAAAATAAAATAGGGCTGGGAGTGTAGCTTGGAGGTAGAATACCCCTGGGTTCAATCCCCAGTACCACACACACAGACAAAAAAAAAAAAAGAAAGAAATATAATTTTACATTGTCATTCATTGGGAGCCAACTGACTCTAGAATAAAGTCCAACATTCTCCCAATATTATACTAGTTGCTTGATAAAAATAAATGAAAGAAAAACACAAACAACCCAATAAAAAAATGGGCAAGTGAACTAAATAGGCACTTCACAAAAGAATAAATACAAGCCGGGCATGGTGGCGCACGCTTGTAATCCCAGTACTTTGGGAGGCGGAGACCAGAGGATCCGGGTTCGCGGCCAGCCTCAGCTTTCTCTCTCTCTCTCTCTCTCTCTCTCTCCCTGTCTCTCTCTCTCTCTCTCTCTCTCTCTCTCTCTTTC
>PVJS01020735.1:0-32268 GCA_004027185.1 Glis glis | reverse complement strand
AAAAAATAGGGCCAGGGGCGTAGCGCAGAGGTAGAACGCCCCTGCGTTCAATCCCCGGTACCGCAAAAAAAAAAATAAATAAATAAATAAAATAAAGAATTTAAAAAAAAAGGGGTCTGGGGATATAGCTCAGAGGTAGAATGCCCCTGGGTTCAATCCCCAGTTCTGAAAAAAAAAAGAAATGTTTTGTACTAATTAGTAGCCTCTAATTTTTTAGCTTAAAAATGCCCCCAATAGCTGGGTGTGGTGGCACATGCTTGTAATCCCAGTACTTGAGAGGCTGAGACAAGAGGATCACAGGTTCACAGCCAGCCTTAGCTACTTGTGAGGCCCTCTACAACATAGTGAGACCCTGTTTCAAAAATAAAGAATAAAATAGGCTGGGGATGTAGCTCGGAGGTAGAATGCCCCGGGGTTCAATTCCCAGTGCAAAAAACAAACAAGCAAAAAATGCCCTAATAAAACACCTGGCTAAAATTTTTAATATAAGTATATCCCTTATTAATTGTTTATCAGAAATTTATCACTGGACATCCTGCTTATTCATTTGCCAACTCTGACAACCTTACACTAGTCATTTATTTTTACTGAGTACATGAAATGTGACAAGAGTGTCTGACGAATGGAAGTTCTAATTTAATTTAATCTGAATTTGAGCAGCCGTACATGGCTGGTAGCTGTTGCACTGATTGTTGCATTTAGGTGGCTTAATTTGTTAAGCCCCATGAGTAGAAAATAGCCAATTAGTGCTTGAACCCAGATCCTCCAGATTCCCAAGCCCAGGTTCTTCACCTCCAGACTTTTTGCTTCCTATCTGACCCTCCTCCTGATTAAGCATTTGCCACCTTCCTCCCCCCATCCACTGTCCTTTTCCTGTTTGCAATGATTTCACTAGTGAGGGAATGCCGCAAGAAAGGGAGAAAAGTCTTATGCCAGTCGGTTTTTCTGTTTTGTTTTGTTTTGTTTTTGCGGTATGGGGGATTGAACCCAGGGGCATTCTACCTCCGAGCTACACCGCCAGCCCTGTTTTTTATTCTTTATTTTGAAACAGGGCCTCATTAAGTAGCTGAGGCTGGCCGCGAACCCGGATCCTCCTGTCTCAGCCTCCCAAGTACTGGGATTACAAGCATGCGCCACCACGCTCGGCCAATTGGTTTTAATGTGGAAGTTCCTGTGAATACCTTGAAGCCTAATAGCTATTATGGTTATTAGTCATTTGCATATTCATGTTCTTCTCTTGGGACAGAGAACTGAGAATTAGCCCCAGCCTACTTTCTGAACAGTGTTTCTCCTAAAATTGAAACTTTTCAAAACAATATTTCTTCAACTTGATTTTCAGCTCTAAGTAAGCTGAGGATTCCCCCCATGTATCCAACAAGCCAGGTGGAGATTGTTCAGTCCAATGTGGTGTTTGATATCAGCAGCCTCATGCTCTATGGGACCCAGGCCATTCCCATTCGCCTGAAAATCCTACTGGACCGGCTCTTCAGTGTGCTGAAGCAAGATGAGGTTCTCCAGATCCTCCATGCCTTGGACTGGACCCTTCAGGATTACATCCGTGGATATGTGCTGCAGGTACGTTGACCAGGGCCACTGTTCTAGAGTATCTTCTGAAATTAGTGCCCATGTAACTGATGGAACCCAATGGCCTACCAGTAATGTGGTCATTGGTGGTCATCCTTCCCTTCAATATTTTTTTCTAATGACTTAAGCTCCTACCTCATATTCTGGGAGAATCCTATGCTCTCCCCGAGGTATCGGTGACATTTCAGGCTTTGGAAGCGTGACTTATTCTCTGCTGAGTTTCACTCAGCTACCCCTTTCACAGCCAACCATTTGTTCCATGTTCGGTGCAGTCTCCAATCCTTTTATTATCCCCAGACTACCTACTGACCCAAGATGCTGTCTGTATCAGATTTTACTGAGAATTTGGGGTCAGAAAGAGAATTTACATTTCAGAACCACACAGCAAACAACGATTTCATGACGCTCCTTCCTATTCTTTAAAGCCTTCTGCCACCCTGCTGCTTACTTATCTTTCTAGGCTCTACTTGTAATATTCTATGTCCATGCACTTGCTCATTCTCCCTCTGCCTGTTTCTGTCTGCAATTCTCTTTTGGCCTTTCTTTTTTTTCCCCCCAGTGTTCCATGTACTTCATCCTTTCTCTCTTTTTTATTTTCAGAGTAATTTAACCTCTCTTCCCATGCCATACATGTAAGGCTTCATGTTTTATATTCAGAGAGGCCATTAAAGTTTTTCTCTTTACAAGCAAAGAACATGTTTCCTGAGATTAATTCTGTTATTCCTTTGAGATATGAAACAGCTACAGGATTTTTTTCCTTGCTACTATACCAAAAAATGTCAGCTAACTTTTGGTAAAAATTTCAATGAAATAGGAGGTGAATATATTTTTGAAGATTAACATAAGCCTCAGATAGACCACACTGTTTAAAATAACAACTAGTAACAACCATTTAACAACTTAGTCTTCCAGTAAGCCTTCGAGGCAGGTTATATTATCCCCATTTTCTAATTGAAAAACCAGAGAGGCTCAGAATGCTTTAAGGTCTTGCTGAAAGTCATTCCACTAGTATGTGGCAGACCTAAAATGTGAACCCACTTCTGCCTAACTCTAAAGCCCATAATTTTTCCCTGGAAACATATTTTCTCACCTCTAGTGCAGGACCCCAGTATTCTAGAAACAGCCATTTATGTAGAGTAACATTATGATCTTACATTATGACATAGATCAATATTTAATGATCCTAATAATCTTGCTTTCTGGTGTTAGGATTAAAAATATGGAATCAATTACTTGAACCTCTAATGCATGAAAAATTTATAATGTTACATTCCTTGTCATCTTCAAAACTCTAACATGCACTGTGAAAAATCTCAGTAGGCTATCAAATACATGTTCTGTGATAAAATATTTATTGTAGTTTTGGGAAAAGTTAGGCCATGTGAGAGTTTGAAAGATCTCCAACACTCCAGTGTAATTACAGCTCTGCTCTGTGAGCATGGGTAATAGATCAATACAGGTTCATTTGTTTTCTGGTGGTAGTTGCTAGGGAAGATTATTAAACTTGCAGCTAAATGAATACTTGAGCTATCTAGTTTGATTGCTCCATCCATACTTTTTAGGTAAAAAAAAGTTACCATTGTTCAAATGATATATATTTTAATTTTAGTAGGGAAAATTATTATGCCTAATGTAAGACAACCAATTGGTTTGAAATAAGGTGAAAACTAATAACCATATTTCCCTTACTTGGGTTTGAGTAATATAATTTTATTTCTCTGTTCTGACCCAGTCATAGGACTACTGCTTACGTTGTGCAGTTTAGGTTCTGCAGTCAGTTTCTGGCCTGAGAGGATGGGGTGAGCTGGTATGAACTCAGCAAGCCCTGCGTTCATCCAGAGAGGGCATTTTTTTCTGAGATACATAAAGGTGCCCTAGAGTCCAGGGGAAGCCCTGATCAAATGACTACTTTATTAGAGAGAAGAGTAGTAAATTTATCACACGTTTAACTTCTGATTTGGGCATAGGATGCATCAGGAAAGGTGTTGGATCACTGGAGCATCATGACCAGCGAGGAAGAAGTGGCCACCTTGCAGCAGTTCCTGCGTTTTGGAGAGACGAAGTCCATAGTTGAGCTCATGGCAATTCAAGAGAAAGAAGAGCAGTCCATCATCATGCCACCTTCCACAGCAAATGTGGATATCAGGGCTTTCATCGAGAGCTGCAGCCACAGGAGTTCTAGCCTCTCCACTCCTGTGGACAAAGGAAACCCCTCCAGTATACACCCTTTTGAGAACCTCATAAACAACATGACTTTCATGCTGCCTTTCCAGTTCTTCAACCCTCTGCCTCCTGCACTGATAGGGTCACTGCCTGAACAGTATATGCTGGAGCAGGGTCAGGACCAAAGCCAGGACCCCAAACAGGAAATCCACGGGCCCTTCTCCGACAGCAGCTTCTTAACTTCCAATTCCACACCATTTCAGATTGAAAAAGAACCGTGTTTAAACTGTCCAGATGCTGTCACTCAAAAAGAAGACAGTGCCCGTTTAAGTGACTCCAGCTCATACAACATTGTCACTAAACTTGAAAGGACACAGTTATCCCCTGAGGCCAAAGTGAAGCCTGAGAGGAACAGCCTTAGCACAAAGAAGGGCCGGGTGTTCTGCACTGCTTGTGAGAAGACCTTCTACGACAAAGGCACCCTCAAGATCCACTACAACGCTGTCCACCTGAAGATCAAACATAAGTGCACCATCGAAGGCTGTAACATGGTGTTCAGCTCCCTGAGGAGCCGCAACCGCCACAGCGCCAACCCCAACCCTCGGCTGCACATGCCCATGAACAGAAACAACAGGGACAAAGATCTCAGGAACAGCCTGAGCCTGGCAAGCTCTGAGAACTACAAGCACCCAGGTTTCACAGTGATGTCTCCAGACTGTGGGCCTCTCCCCAGCTACACTGGTTCAGGGGAGGAATGCAAAGGCCAACCAGCCTTCTCCGGCATTGGGCAAAATGGTGTGCTCTTCCCCAACTTGAAGACAGTCCAGCCGGTCTTCCCTTTCTACCGCAGCCCAGCTACTCCCGCCGAGCTGGCAAACACACCCGGGATGCTGCCTTCCCTCCCTCTGTTGTCCTCTTCAATCCCAGAACAGCTGATTGCCAATGATATGCCATTTGATCTTCCTAAAAAGAAATCCCGAAAGTCCAGTATGCCTATCAAAATAGAGAAGGAAGCTGTAGAAATAGCTAATGAGAAGAAGCACCATCTCAGCTCCGACGAAGACATGCCCCTGCAGGTGGTCAGTGAAGATGAGCCAGAAGCCTGCAGTCCTCAGCCAGGCAGAAGGCTTGAGGAGCAGCACGCACAGCCAGGAAGCTTAGGGAAGCCCCTCCCTCCAGGACAGAGGCCCTGCCATCTTGAATCAGCAGTTGAGTCCTGTGGTGCCATCAGCCAAACCCCTGAGCAGACAACACACAGTTCAGAGAGGGAAACTGAGCAGAAGCTTGCGTTGGCCATGGGGCCAAGGGAGGTTGAGGAAAGTGCGCGTGAACACCACTTCACACCAGGAATGGAGTCCCGAGTGCCTTTTCCTGACTACATGGAACTGCAGCAGCGCCTGCTGGCTGGGGGACTCTTCAGTGCTTTATCCAACAAGGGAATGACTTTTCCTTGTCTTGAAGATTCTAAAGAACTGGAACACATGGGTCAGTACATGTCAGCAAGGCAAAAGGAAGAAAATCGCTTCCAGTGTGATATCTGTAAGAAGACCTTTAAAAACGCTTGCAGCATGAAAATCCACCACAAGAACATGCACACCAAAGAGACACACATGTGCACAGTTGAGGGCTGTAGTGCCACCTTCCCGTCCCGCAGGAGCAGAGACAGGTAAGGTGTCTGCTGGCAATCATTTCTTCTAAGGCAGTGGTTCTTAAACTTTAACATCCAACAGAATTACCTGGAGGGTTGTTGAAACACAGATTTCTAGGCCCTGCCCCTTGAATGTCTGCTTCAGCGGGTCTGGAATGAGGCCTGAATGTTTGCATTTCTAGTGGGTTCCCAGGTGATACCAGTATTGCTGTTCTGGGGACCACAATGTGAGAATCACTGTTCTAGGAATTTTCATATTTCCACATTGATGAACTTTTTTATTGATGAATTCTTAATTCCAAAAATCTATTAACTCATTTGGCTGCAAAACTTTACCTTAAATGATGTGAGGCTGTTTGTAATCTTTTTCTCACCTGTCTTTGTGTGGATTTTTATGCATATTTGGTACAGAAATATTAGTGATTTTATTATAGGGACATTAACTTTCTATTTCAGTGTATGTATCATTTTGCCTTTCTGAAGTCTGAGAAATTCTGAATTCAGAAATATATCTGTCCCAAGGGTATGAGATGAGGAATCATAAACTACTTCTCACATTAGCCGCTTGAGTAAAAAGATAAATAGCTATTTGAAGAGGATGGAGGAAGGAGCTTTTAAAATTATTACTGTAGTTTCCCAAAACTTGTCTGATTTTAATTTCATAATAGGAAACCCATCAAATGAACATTTTCTCTGATTTCTAGTTAACCAGCTACATTTGAAAGGAAGAATAACTGATTAAAGGTTTTTAAAATACTAAGATATCAGAGAATACAGTGATTGGCAGGTTGTTTCAGGGGCTGTGATGTGTGTTTGAGAGATGCTGGGTTTTCATGACACACAGAGTCAAACTCTTTATAAAGTGCCCACCTCTAGACAGATCTTACCACTCTGAGGACACAGCACAGTATTACCATCTTGCTTATGCTTTTCTTCTTGAACTTGAATCACTAACCACTCTTCAAGTGGTCCTCTTCTTCAGCCTATACAAGGAAAAGCAGGCATACCAAAAGATGACCCTAAAAGTCTTAAGAAAAGTATCAGCTGGGGCCGGGCGTGGTGGCGCACGCTTGTAATCCCAGTACTTTGGGAGGCGGAGACCAGAGGATCCGGGTTCGCGGCCAGCCTCAGCTCGCGCATGCGCGCGTGCTCGCTCGCTCGCTCTCTCTCTCTCTCTCTCTCTCTCCCCCTCCCTCCCTGTCTCTCTCTCTCTCTCTCCCTGTCTCTCTCTATCTCTCTCTACTTAGTGAGGCCCTCCGCAACTTTGTGAGACCCGGTTTCAAAATAAAGTATAAAAAAATAGGGCCGGGGGTGTAGCGCGGAGGTAGAACGCCCCTGCGTTCAATCCACGGTACCGCAAAAAAAAAAAGTATCAGCTGTTAGATGTAATGCAATATGATAAATATCAGATGGCTTACAGAATATTAAAATGCTACATTTGCTCAAACAAGCTTGACTTGAAGCAATTCACCACCACCACTAACCCAGTCCAAATTGTAATGCCTAATTCGTTAAGAGGGTAAAAATGTACAGACTCCCACACACATTCCTGGATAGGGTTCATAAGAACACACTCACTGTCTTTAGCAAGTAGAATACAGCCCAGAAGATATTAGTTAAAATCCCTGTTTCTGTTGCTAGGATGTTAAACCAAACCACTAGAGGACCCTAATTAGTGAACCGGTCCTTCTCCATCCTCCAAGAGGAAGAGTGTTTGCCCATGAATGAGCTGTTGTTATAAAGAAGAAGGAGTCATATCAGTCAGATTATCCTTGATATGTATGAGAGTATTTTAGCCTATACTATCTACTAAATTAGAATGCATAATAGATTCAAGATGCATTTTCATTTGGTATTTATTTTTTCATGTATTTAATATTTTCCTTTTTTGGCGGTACCGGGATTGAACCCAGGGGCGTTTTACCTCTGCCCTACACCCCCAGCCCTATTTTTTTATACTTTATTTTGAAACCGGGTCTCACGAAGTTGCAGAGGGCCTCACTAAGGAGAGAGAGAGAGAGAGAGAGAGAGAGGGAGAGAGAGAGCGAGCTGAGGCTGGCCGCGAACCCGGATCCTCCGGTCTCCGCCTCCCAAAGTACTGGGATTACAAGCATGCGCCACCACGCCCGGCTGTATTTAATATTTTCTTATGTTCTGACTCTTTGTAGATCTGAGCCTCCACCACAAGAAAGTGTTTTGTTCTAAATCTAAAACTTCTAGCTGGGCATGGTGGCACACAACTGTCATCTCAGTAATTGGGAGGCTGAGACAGGAGAATCACAGCTCGGCAACTTAGCAAGATCCTGTTTCAGAATAAAAAATAAAATAGGCATGGGGGTGTAGCTCAGACACATGTCTTGGGAGGTTTGGAAGAGAAAATTCAATTCTTAGTCATTTTGATGAGGGTGTTTTTCCCTATTTGACCCTAGTATACATGCTGATCTATATTGGGGGAGAAATTTCTTTGTTTGAGATCATTCTCCTATTCCCTTAAAAGACTGGTACCCCTTGGTAAGGGCTGTCTTTGCTTGTTAGAAGTTAGCAAGGGCTCCCTGAGCAAGAACAACATTGATTTACAAGTTACATCCAAATGATAACGTATGAGTTAAAGGCATGTGTCATAATGGATGTTCATTATCTGCCCTTTAGAAATAATGATTGGGTAGAAGATTGGTGGTATGCTTGCATTGCTGCATTTGCAAAACTTCTGTCTGGTATATAGTGAAACACTGCAAACGTGAACTAAACTATGTGTGTGCGCGCACACACACAATTTCTAGCCAATCAGATTTTCACCCACACCTTTAGAACTTCTTGTCAGAAGTGTGTATAAATGCTCTAGACCAGTTCTATCCCATAGAAAGATGATGTCAGCCACATAGGAATTTTTTTAATATTCTCTAATGGCTACATTAAAAAAGTAAAAAGAAGCCGGGCGTGGTGGCGCATACTTGTAATCCCAGTACTTGGGAGGCTGAGACCAGAGGATCCGGGTTTGCGGCCAGCCTCAGCTACTTAGTGAGGCCCTCCACAACTTAGTGAGACCCTGTTTCAAAAATAAAGAATTTTTAAAAAATAGGGCTGGGGGTGAAGCTCGGAGGTAGAATGCCCCTGGGTTCAATCCCCAGTACCGCAAAAAAAAGTAAAAAGAAATAGTTTAATAACGTATTTAATTCAGTAAATCCAAAATACTTTGAATATATGATACTAGCCACGCTTCAAGTGCTCAATAACTGTGTTAGACAGCTCAGCTCAAGAAGATAGTATTTCCTGGTTTCATTGAAATAAAGTCCTCTGCTTAGTTCCTTATAATTTGTGACTGATACTCTCCTAGGATCTCCTAGTTTCAGTGTTCCAGCTCAACTGGCCTAATTGAAGTAGTCTAGCCATTCTCTCTAGATGAGTACAGGAAGTGATGTGTTGATCAGATGGTGAAAACTGAAGAGTTTCCAGATTATTGGCCTTGCTGGTAAACGCTCTGAGAAGCAGCGAACAGTAGGCCAGTGTCCATTAAACACACAGGACATCCCACATAGGACTCCTTACCATCACTTCTCTCATGCCACAAATTTTTGGGGTTTTTTTCTGATATTTACCAAGTCTCTACTCAGAATGATTTTTTTCTGAAACAAAAGCCCAACTCATTGCTAACCATTTTTTCACTCTTGTAGACATAGTTCAAACCTAAACTTCCACCAAAAAGTATTGAGCCAAGAAGAGAGCGGTGAAGAGCATTTCCGTGCAGCTTACCTTTTGAAAGATGTGGCTAAGGAGGCGTATCAGGATACGGCCTTCACACAGCAAGCTTCCCAGACATCTGTCATCTTCAAGGGGACAAGCCGAACTGGCAGTCTGGTTTATCCCCTAACCCAAGTCCACAGTGCCAGCCTGGAGAGCTATAGCTCCGGCCCCGCTGGCAAGGACACTGTCCTGGATTTGAGCACTACCTCGAGCATGAAGTCAGAGAACAGCAGCCATTCCTCCTGGGACTCCGACGGGGTGAGTGAGGAAGGCACCGTGCTCATGGAGGACAGCGATGGGAACTGCGAAGGACCAAGCCTTGTCCCCGGGGAAGATGAGTATCCCATCTGCATCCTGATGGAGCAGGCGGACCAGAGCCTCGCCAGCCTGCCTTCTGGTTTGCCCATCACCTGTCACCTCTGTCAAAAGACATACAGTAACAAAGGGACCTTTAGGGCCCACTACAAAACTGTGCACCTCCGCCAGCTCCACAAATGCAAAGTGCCAGGCTGCAACACCATGTTTTCTTCTGTTCGCAGTCGAAATAGACACAGCCAGAATCCCAACCTGCACAAGAGCCTAGCCTCCTCTCCGGGTCACCTCTAGTAGCAAAACAGCAGGCCCAAAGCTCTGATAAGCATTTCTCATCATTCAGGAATCAGGTAGTCCAAAGAAATGGTTCTGACTCTTTGATACCATTTGAAGTAAGCCAGGCAAAATGTACTTGATGTGACTTTATCATGTTCTCCAGCAAGATAAGCAAAAGATAAGCCCTGTGGGAAGTTAACAATTGGGTAGCCCTTCCAGTTATTATTTTTCTTAGCCCAAGAGGTTTTTCACTGATATAAGGAAAACTTGGAGAAATTCAGTTTTCCCCAGGTTTGTTTACATGTTCTCTGGGAGAATCTGGGTCTACAGATCGATAGTAGGGTCCGGTACCTGGGGGAAGGCTTCAAGTGAGGCCAGCAGTATTAAAGGTGTTAGGGAATAAATGTCCTGGAAAAGAAGATTGTCACCACAGGCAAGATACCAATCCCAGAGCTCCTGTTTCCAGTTCCTTCTTTAATGAGTCTGAAATCCAGACTCGAGTTTGGGAAAATGACTTTCTGAAACCATCCCTCCATTTGAAGAGGATAATAGTCCCCTCCTTCCCCCAGAGGTCTCATATGTTACTCCAGGGAGTTCTCAGTGGAAGTGGGTTTGCCTCTAACATGTTCTTTGTTAATTCTTGATCTGTGACATGCATTAGAACACTAGGGAGAAAGTTTTTCATGCACTTAAAAGTCATGATCTTCAATTTAATTTAAGATGATTTTGGTAATATTTAACTTTTGTTTGTTATGTGAGTGTTTGGTGTGAGTGCAGACATGTCACAACGTCACCTGGATCTCTGCTCAGAAGCAGAACATGTGACTCCCTACACTTCAAAACCACTGCCCGTTGTCATTTGGTGAACTTCAGAGTGTGCCTTTTCATCTCCTGTGGGACGAATGCAAGCCTGATTCTGGCAGGACCATTTGTATATATTCCACCAAAGCGTTTAGAAGACGTGGTTCTGGTGGGTTTTGTATATTTTCAATATCAGTCGATCCCTCGGTCTTCACCCTTTTATAAATGTGTAAGATTAGGATGACCTTTGAAATTTATTTAGTAGAAAGAAAAGTAGGACATTATTGCCATACTGTATGTCTTAATATTTAACTTATTCTGAAATATATTCTACACTATTATACATGTTTGTCATTGTAGAAAGGAAACTTTGTCAGCCCTGTGGAATGAGACCATCTCCTGAAATTCAGCATTTATAGTATTCTAAAAGCCTGCATAGGTAAAAAGAAATTGATTTTGTATTCAGAGTTCACATTAACTATCTTTTAAACTTATGTTGACTTAAATAATAAAAAAAAACATCCTTAAAGAAAATTGAGGATTATAAGATATTTTACTCCTCTGGCTTAAAGGTAGAAAAAGCCAACAATTTGTTAGAGATTATTTCAACTTTTTTTTAAATAAATGTGACCACTTAAAACTTGTCTCTGCTTAAAGCGAGATGTGTATTTCAACTGTTTTGTTACCCAGATGTTTAATATTCCAGTTTCCCCAAAGTGGAAAAACTTGTATACAAATATTTTCTATGGTTTAATAAAAATATATTGCACACCTTTTGTTTAAAAAGGCAAATATTTGTAAAAAAAACTGTTATGTGGACTATCTTTTTATTGGTGCATGTGCTCTTAAGTACAGACATACACAGACACACTGAATTTGATAGTTGAAAACACAGGGACAGTCTGATGAACAGGAAATAGTGTCAGTGACTTCAAAACAGGAATCGCAGCAATTAAAAGAAAGGACATGGTTACTTCATTGGGAAGATAAGCTGAGTACTAATATTTTATCAAGAAAAATGAGCCGGGCGTGGTGGCGCACGCTTGTAATCCCAGTACTTTGGGAGGCGGAGACCGGAGGATCCGGGTTCGCGGCCAACCTCAGCTCGCGCATGCGCGCGCGATCAATCAATTCATCGATCTCTCTTTCTCTTTCTCTCCTCTCTCCTCTCTCTCTCTCTCTGTCTCTCTCTCTCTCTCTACCTAGAGAGGCCCTCCGCAACTTCGTGAGACCCGGTTTCAAAAATAAAGCATAAAAAAAAAAATAGGGCCGGGGGTGCCGCTCGGAGGTAGAATGCCTCTGCGTTCAATCCCTGGTACCGCAAAAAAAAAAAAAAGAAAACTGCCTAAGGCAATTTTTTAAAAAAATACAAAGCTGCCAGGCATGGTGGCGCACGCTTGTAATCCCAGTACCTAGGAGGCTGAGATAGTAGGATTGCAGGTTTGCGCCCAGCCTCAGCAACCTCATGAGGCCCTTCGCAACTTAATGAGACCCTGTTTCCAAATAAAAAATAAAATGGGGCTGGGGGTGTAGCTCAGAGGGAGAATGTCCCTGGGTTCCATCCCCAGCACCACACATACACACAAAATACAAAGCTATCAAAGTTCAGACCAATAAAACATTCAAGCCTCTTCTTAAATGTGCAGTTTTAAACCTAAATTTTTATCACTAATCTTTTAATTTCTTCACTTTTTTTTTACCCTGTAGATCCAGTGTCCCAGTTACACTGGCCTAATCGAAGTATCTGGCTGTTCTCTGTAGATGAGGTACAGGAAGTTATGTGTCAATCATGTTCCCATTTGCCTTCCTGGTGAATATGAAGTTCTGACAAGCAATGCACGACAGTGGGCCAGTGCCCACTGAATAGACAAAAACAGGATCCCATCTACCTGCCCCCCCCACACTCAGTTGATGCTCTTGCTTCATATTTTGCTGGGAAAAAAAGTCATTGAAGGAAACTTACTCATCTACCAGCATCTGTTTTAGTCCCACCCTACTCCAAGCCCTATCATCACTTTCCTGGATGACTGCAGTAGCTTCCTAACTGGTCTTTTACTTCCATTCATACATCCTACAGTGACCAAAATGGTCTTTCTCAGATATAATCAGATCATGTGGTGCTCCAGCTCAAAACCCTCCAATGGCTTCTCTTAACACTTAATATAAAATCCCAAGATTTTAAAATCCTACAAGGCCCTGCAGTATCTTCCCACCCCTATTATTTCTCCATCCTTTCCCACTATCTTCCCTTCATTACATCTTTTATCAACTTTCTCCTTTTCCCACAATAGTTCTTCCAAAACTGGAAGAGCTCTACCTTCTTTAGTAAATAAATACCCAATGGATAGCACACAGAATAATTCAGGGGATCCAGCTCAACTTGTCCTAAATTCACTTTGTCATTTCCCCTCCAGCCAACCATTTTCCTCCACTTTGCAAGATACCACCCTATGACTCTATATTCATGGTAGCTGAATTCACTTCCTACTCTCACATAATTAGTGGGAACCCCTTTGGCCTCTCCCCCAGTGCCTATGAACCCCTTATCACTGTTTCTATGTTCATACCCATCTTCATGTGGTCATGTCTGCCTCGAATTCCTGAGAATCCACTTGTGCCTGATGTGCAATCCCAGTGCAAATCTCCATGAGAAAGTGACCGGGCTCCCCCACTAGCCATTTTGCTGTCACACTCAAACCCAGCATGATCTCCCTGGAGTCAACACCTATCTTGAGGGATCTGAATTTCCCTGGATCAACCTTTCTGGTTCTGTCTGCTTGTGCCTATAAGTGGCTGTGTGACTATGGGTTCTCCATGAAGCACACTAAATGTATAGGATTTTGTTAAGGGAAACTCCTTTGAGATAAAATAGAAAGGGCATCTAGGAGAGCCACCACACAGTATGTTTCTGACCCAGTAAAGGGACAAGGGAAGGAAGGTTGGGTGAAAGTACCCAAGGTCACTGGGCAGTCTACGGAAGGTTCAGCAAGGCCACCAGGAAATCCTTGAGTCAACTATCACAGGAGTCCCGCATTTCCCAGAAGTGGGTGCCCCTGGGAACTGTACACCTACCAAGCTCAGTCACGGATTTGGGGTATCACATAGAAGAGGGTGCCTCGCCGTAAGTGCAGCAGTGGTTATCAGAGGATGGTAAATGGAACCCTCGGCCGAATCTCACCTTTCTAAGGCTCCTGTGTACTGTTGAAGGTGGATTCAAGCCTATACTTTTCTCTGGACCCCCCCAAAAACATTCCTATTCTTTCTAGAGACTGATACCCTCACCTCCGCCTCCAGGGGTATCACTCCATTACTTCACTCACCATTTGAAGAATGAAAGTTTACTCATCCTTTCCACCGTCTCTTTAGCCTATAACATTTGCTGATCTTTTTCATCTTAATGATTAAAAGGAAGAAAGCTTTCTGGACTCCTGAGCCCTTCTCTTGGTATTCTCCTCCTCCTTCTCCAGCCAAGTTCCTTTGAATAGTAGACTTTGGCTTGTGTTTCTTCCTTTACCCTACTAAGAGAGCCACTCTGACCAGGCTTCCCAGTGACTTCCTGATGGCCACACCCAAAGCGTGCGTTTCAGCCTTTGGTGTCTCCTAGTCCTGCCCTTGACCTTTCCCTCTCCTCACTCTCATGCTCTCTCCTAGGTTGTTTCATTCATTCTCCTGACTCCCACTTCTGTCTGTAGGCCAGGGTCTCCTAAGTCTACACTTCAGAGCTGCCCTCTTGAATAATAAGTAAATGCCCATTGGACACAACAGAATAATCCAGTGTCTCCAGCTCAACATCCTAAACTCAGTTTGTTCTTTCCCCTGCAGTCAACCATTTTCCCCTTGTATCCTTGGACTGGGGAAGAGAGGCCCTCACCCACCTGGCCAACACAAACTGACAGCTCCCAGGTAGCACCAGGTACAGTTAAGAGCCTGGCTTTTCAAGTCCAGTTGCCCAGGGTCAAACCTTGGCTGCTACTCATACTGAGTGACGTTGGCTAAGTAACAGCATCTCTGGGTCACATTTCCTCATCTGTATAGTAAGAATAAAACTGGTGTCTAGCTCAGTGGGTTATGAGGCCTGACAGACACCGTGCACAGGAAGCACTGCATGCAGTGGACAGACACCAGCTGTGATGCAGAGAAGCATCACTATCCTAGACTTCTCCTTCGTCCTCACTTCCGGTAGCCAGCAGTCTCAAAACTTAGCAACTCTACCCACCAAAAACACTCAAATCTTTCCCCTTTCCCATGCACATAATCCATCTAGTTCCACAAGACAATCCTCTCCTCCCTTCTCTTCTTTCTCTCTAAGATGATTTCAGCACTCTGCTACTTTTATTTGCTCTCCAATCCATCCTTCAGAGAGCAGCCCCAGGGAGTCTGCAGGAGATCTGACTATGTCTCACTCCTCTAGTTGCTTCCCACTCCGTCAGGGTAGAATCCCAGCGAGGCCAGGCCTGTCATTCAGGAGGGCACTGGCCTCAGCAGTCTGCCCCTGCAGTTGGCCTGCAGTCCCAAGGCTAGTCAGCCACCTACGGGCCCTGCTTATGCTGCCTGCTCTGCAGGAAGCGCCTCTCCAGTCCCTGACACACTGACCTTGGTCCTCTGCTGAGATTTCACTCAGAAACCAGCCCTTAAAGGAAGCCTCTTCTGACTCCTCCTTTGCCCTCCAGTTGAGCAAGCCCACTCTCTGTACCCAGGGCACTGCGTTCTCAAGGTTTGCTCAGACCTGCCCTTCCCCACCCACCACCTGTTTGACAGTCCTGCTGTCAGCATTCGCCAGTGTCCGGGGCTTGACTCAGGGCCCCGAGCTGTCAGTCAACAGAGACGTATTGAGAAGCTACCTGCTCTGCACCAAGCACTGCTGAATATAACAGACGTGATCCCTGCCCTTGTGGAATTTAGAGCCCAGCAAGGGAGGCAGATATTAACCGAAAATAAGAATTAAAAGTTATACAAGTTGAATTTCCAGAAGAAAATTTATTTTCAACTTCTTTTGACAGCATCCCTTCCTGCTAGGGCCTTTTGCAAATGACTGAGGGTGTGGGTCATGACCTCCCCATGACCTTTCTTCCTCAAGGTTGGGCACTCTCTGTCTCCCCTCCCAGGTGTGTGGCTACATAAATATGACTTAATTGTCAGTTGCCTGCAGGTCCCTAAACCTCCAGTCTTGTGGGGTCATCCTTCTGTTTATACTCAAATAACTGAGCATCCACACCCCACACTGAGACAGCTGGTCTCAGCAATGTCTTTCTCCATGAGACTCCGAACATAAGAAAAGCACAAACCTCCCAGATTCTGGAGACAAACTTGCAAATCAACAGAATTTTGACTGATGATGAAAACTAGTTTCTTTGCTTTTTTTTTTTTTTTTTTTTTTGCGGTACTGGGGATTGAGCCCAGAGGCATTCTACCTCCGAGCTATACCCCCGGTCCTACTTTTTATTCTTTATTTTGAAACAGGGTCTCTCTCACTTAAGTTGCAGAGGGCCTCCCTCACTAAGTAGCTGAGGCTGGCCGCGAACCTGCGATCCTCCTGTCTCAGCCTCCCAAGTACTGGGATTACAAGTATGTGCCACCACGCCCGGTTGTTTCTTTGCTTTTAGTCGTAAGATCTGATCATAGGTACTCCCATTAAGCTCTGGAAAAACTATTTACTCCCTACCCTAGCAAGTGACCAAGACCATGGGAGCATGAATATGGTGCATTGTCTATTTTAAGGTATTTTCTCCAGACTGAGCTAATAAGCTCATATCCAAATTTTGCCTAGTTTCTTAAAATCTACCTCTGTTAGGAAAGTTCATAGACTATTTCTTCCACTTTTTGTTTTTGAGAGTTTTTTTCTTTTGTCTTTGAGACAAAATTTGCATAACATAAAACTTACCATTTTAAAGTGTACACTTAGTGGCACTTAGTACATTCCCAATATTATACCACCTCTTATCTTGTTCCAAAGCATTTCATCATCCCCAAATAAAGCCCTTTACCCATTAAGCAGTCACTCCCCATCCCCTCCTCACAACCACTAATCTACTTTTCTGCTTCTATGGATTTGCTTTTTCTCAATATTTCATATAAATGGGTTCAGGCCGGGCGTGGTGGCGCACGCTTGTAATCCCAGTACTTTGGGAGGCAGAGACCGGAGGATCTGGGTTCGCGGCCAGCCTCAGCGCGTATGCGCGCGCACACGATTGATCGATCTGTCTCTCTCTGTCTCTCTCTCTCTCTCTTTCTCTCTGTCTCTCTTTCTCTCTCTCTCTGTCTCTACCTAGTGAGGCCCTCCGCAACTTCGTGAGACCCGGTTTCAAAAATGAAGCATAAAAATAATAGGGCCGGGGGTGTAGCGCGGAGGTAGAATGCCCCTGCGCTCAATTCCCGGTACCACAAAAATAAATAAATAAATAAATAAATAAATAAATAAATAAATAAATAAATGGGTTCATACAATATGTGGTCTTTTGCATCTGGCGTCTCAGTATATTATGTTCAAGGTTCATCCATTTTGTAACACATTGCCCTTTTGGGGGGCGGTACTAGGGGTTGAGCCCAGGGGCATCCTACCTCTCAGCTACACCCCCAGCTCCTTTATTTTTTCATTTTGAAACAGGGTCTCACTAACTTGCTGAGAGCCTTGTTGAGTTGCTGAGGCTGACCTTGAACCTATGATCCTCCTGTCTCAGCCTCCCAAGAACTGGGATTATAGACCTGTGCCACCATGCCCAGCTCTCATCACTGAATTTTTTTTTTTATTATTTTTTTGCGGTACTGGGGATTGAACCCAGGGGCATTTTACCTCCGAGCTACACACCCAGCCCTATTTTTTATTCTTTATTTTGAAATAGGGTCTCACTAAGTTGTGAAAGACCTAAGTTGCTGAGGCTGGCTTTGAACCTGCGATCCTCCTGTCTCAGTCCCCCAAGTACTGGGATTACAAGCGTGCGCCACCATGCCTGGCTCTGATTCTTAAACATGTCAGCACACTGGAATCACCTGGGCAGCCTCTTAACATGCTCTTTGCTAGATCCCACCCTCAGTGGTTCTGATGTAATCTGTCTGCTCTGTGGCCTGAGCCAGGGGACGTCCAGATTCCCCAGGAAAGTCTCTCCTGCCTGGCTTGAGAATTTCTGGTCTAGACATGGAGCCTCAGAGGTGATGTCATTAATCAATAACTCCTAAACTTGCCCTCCAAAGTCAATCTTTTCAGGTCTGTTTGATTGCATTTTCTGGGGCACTTATTAATAATCCACATTCCTAGGCCCTTCCTCTGCAGATGTCCTGCTTAGTGGGTCTCATCCAGAGACTGGGAATCTCAAGTTTCAACATGCATTTCAGGTGGATTCTACATAGGCAACATTGGAAGCAATATCTTATATCCTTCTCAAAGTGTGGACCCAGACCAGCATGATCAATATCACCTAGAACTTGTAAGAAATGCAAATTCTAACTACAACTAAACCATAATCTACATTTTAACAATCCTGCAGCTCCTGTAAGCATATTGTCTTAGAAGCACAGTGCTAGACTGCCAGTCTCAAGCAGTATATTCCCTAGACAAGTTTCTCAGACTTGGGCATGCATTAGTTCACCTGAAAGGTGCATTAAAACACAGGTTACTCCCAAAGCTTCTGAGTTAGTAGGTCTGAGGTAGGGCCTGAGAATTCATATTTGTAATAAGTCCCCAGGTGGTGCTGACACACTAGGTCTGAGGACCACACTTTGAGAATTACTGATCCCAAGTCTAGACCACAGTTTCTCAAACTCAGCACTATTGACATTTTGAATCAGATCATTCTGTCTTGTGGGGGGCTGTCCTACATACTGTATAGTGTTGAGGGGCTTCCCTGGCCTCTACCCACTAAATGCCAATAGCACCCCCAAAATTGTGACAACCAAAAATGTCTCCACACATTGTCAAATATCCCCTGGTGTGACAAAATAGCCCCCACCGGAGAACCACTGGTCTAGACCATTGCTGAAAGAGAGGATCCTGCCTCTCATCCCACCCAGGAGGAGAGTAGAGTCGGCCGCTCGCTTGGGCAGCCTCCCCTCCTACTCCCTCAAATTGTGGAGCATCTACAAAGGAGCTTGAGATCTCCTGGGGCAGCCCTTGGGACCCAGATTTCCTCCTCTCAGGGAGTTGCCTAGCTCCCTGGCGATGGTGGGCCTAGAAGAAAGTTTTTGACACTAGCCATGTAGTTCTGAGCAGGTAGCCCAGCCCCTACCACCTCCTCACCCACAACTCCTTCTGAGAGGTATGCTCTGACTATTCATTAAAACCATATTTTTAGCCAGGTGTGGTGGAGCCACACTTGTAATCCCAGTACTTGGGAGGCTGAGACAGGAGGATCGCAGGTTTGAGACAAGCCTCAGCAATTTAGCGAGACTCTCAGTAACCTAGCAAGACCCTGTTTCAAATAAGAAATAAAAAGGGCTCAGGGTATAGCTCGGAGTAGAATTCCCCTGGGTTCAATCCCCAGTACCAAAAAACAAAGCAAAAAACAGATTTGTCAAGAAAGTTTTAAAGTGACTACAAGCAAATGGGACTGACTGGGTCGCCTGATGATTTGAAAGCTACTTGAGAAATCCGTGTAATTAATACATTTTGATTAGTCGTAACGGCTAATACTTCATGTTCTGCTCAGAGGGCCAGGAATAGTGGGGGCAAGAACAGCATTTTATGAAGAAGCTGCTTGGCTTTCCAATCTTGGACACTGGTGAGCATTTTGGATTGTTGGGGAGGAGTGCCCTCTGCTGGCACTTCTTTCTTACTGCACTTGGTGGTGTGTGCTGTTGAGGTCGGATCAGACCTAGGAAGTGTGTTGAGAAAGTCCATCTTTATCTTCCACTTTTAGAGCTAAGAAGATGGCATGTTGAGAGCCTCAGCCTACAGCTGTGATTCCAGGTAGGGCTCACATGGGCTCCCCCAACGACACCCCAGTTTGACATTTGCCTTCCTACAGGAAGCTGACTCCAGAGTCCCTCTGAGTCTCCAAGCTGTCCCTACTCCACACCCAGGCTCCTGGCTTCCTCCTCACACAGCACGTCCCTCCCATGGGCCTCACGCCTCTCATGTGGAGGCCTCATTTCTCCACCTATAAAGTGGTGGTTCCAGGTTGTACTTCGAGGTGTTCTCGGGAACCCGAGGGGCCTCACAGGCCACTCTGGAGGGACAGACAGCCAAAGGAGATGTGTGGGATGGGCACGTGGACATTAACCAGCCACACAGTCCACTCCGCCTCTATCAGATGGGGTTTGGTTGTTTGGGGGCACATAATATTTGTACATATGTGTGGGGTGCAGTCAGGGTAATTCACACATGTATACAAGGTGTGATGATCAAATCAGGTTAATGAACATTTCCGTTTCCTCAAAGATTAATCATTTCTACATGTTGGGGACCTTTGTGCGCTTCTAGTTATTTTGAAATGTATCAAAGAGGCCGGGCATGGTGGCGCAGGCGGAGACTGGAGGATCCGGGTTCGCAGCCGGCCTCAGCTCGCTCGCTCTCTCTCTCTCTCTCTCTCTCTCTTTCTCTCTACCTAGTGAGGCCCTCCGCAACTTCATGAGACCTGGTTTCAAAATAAAGTATAAAAAAATAGGGCCAGGGGTATAGCGCGGAGGTAGAACGCCCCGTTCAATCCCCCGGTACTGCAAAAAAAAAAAAAAAAAGAAAAAGAAATGTATCAAAGATTGTTGTAGGTGCTAGTTACCCTACTAAGCTGTAGAATACCAGAACTGAGTCCTCCTATCAAACTGTGTCTCAGTGCCCTTCTCTAACCTCCTTCCATCCTCCCTGCTATCTGGTTTTCTATTCAGACACTCCTCAACTTAACGCTGGGGCTATATCCTGATCAACCCGCTGGAAGCTGAAAATGTTGTGAGTTGAGGACACATTTAATTCACCTAACCTATAGAACATCACAGCCTAGCCCAGTCTTCCTTCAACATTCTCAGAACACTGACATTAGCCTACAACTGGTAAAAATCATCTAACACAAAGACTATTTTATTATAAAGTTGAATGCTGCATGTAATTTATTGAAGATTTTTCTGCCGGGCATGGTGGTGCACGCTTGTAATCCCAATACTTTGGGAGGCTGAGACAGGAGGATCCGGGTTCACAGCCAGCCTCAGCTACTTAGTGAGGCCCTCCGCAACTTAGTGAGACCCTGTTTCAAAATAAAGAATAAAAAATAGGGCTGGGGGTGTAGCTCAGAGGTAGAATGCCCCTGGGTTCAATCCCCAGTACCGCAAAAAAATAAAAAATAAGACTTTTCTGAACATGAAAAACAGAATGATGTATAGGTATACTTTCACACCATCATGAAGTAAAAAAAAATCGTTAAGTGGGGCCATTGAAACTTGGGAACCACCCATATTAAGTTTCAATATTTTGTTTTGTGTTCTGCTAGTAAAAATCAAGGGGAATAGGGCTTTCCTTTTAAAAATAGTGCAGCAAATGATCTGTAAAGTTCTTCCAGTGCTTTCTCTGATTTCTGCACTTTGAGTGTATCTGTGTATTAAGTCACTCTGTCCTGCATCCCCATTTCCTGCTTTCCAAGTGGGTTCAAGAGAATGGCAAGGGCTGAGCGTGTCCTAGTTTTCCACCCTGAACCCTACCCAGGTGCTCGGTTTGTGTGATGGCAATGGCTCCCTCCAAATTCTAGTTTTCTAGCAAAAAGCTCAGTAACTTGGCATCAGATCCACGGTTATGAAGAAATCACACTTGGCCCAGTTCAAATACAACCTCACCGGAGTTGTCAGCAAGACTTGGTGTGACGGGAACCTCTCTAGGAAAGCTGGCTCACTCCATTGTAAAAACATCTTCCACTGTACTTGGGAGCCCAGTAGTTGGGAGGCTGAGACAGGAGGATTGCAGGTTCGAGGGCAGCCTGGCCAACTTAATGAGCCCCTGTTTCAATATTAAAATATAAAAGAGTGCTGGGGTTTAGCTCAGAGGTAGAATAAAAAAAACTTTTCAAAATTTCACATTTAGAATTTAAGCCCGACAGAATGATTGATATTGAATATGAGACACTATGAAGTTTGGTTTAAATCCCTATAAAGAGCGGGGTGCAGTGGCACACACCTGTAATGTCAGTACTTGGGAGGCTGAGACAGGAGAATCACAGGTTCAAGGCCAGCCTCAACAATTTAGTGAGATTCTGTTTCAAAATAAAAAATAAAATTGGGCTGGGGGTAAAGTTCAGGGGTAGAATGCCCGTGGGCTCAATCCCAAGTCACACACACACACACACACACACACACACACACACACACACATTAGCCAGGTGTGGTGGCAGATGCTTGTAATCCCAGTACTTGGGAAGCTGAGACAGAAGAATCACAGATTCGCGACCAGCCTCAGTAATTTAGTAAGGCCCTCTGCAACTTAGTGAGACCCTGTTTCCAAATAAAAGAATAAAATAGGGCTGGGGGTATAGCTCGGAGGTAGGATGCCCCTGGGTTCCATCCCTAGTACCACAAAAAAAAATAAATAAATACGCAAGCCAGGCATGGTGGTGCACACCTGTAATCCCAGTACTTGGGGAGGCTGAGACAGGAGGATCGCAGGTTTGAAGCCAGCTTTGAACAATTTGAGGTTCTCATCAACTTAGTGAGGCCCTGTTTCCAAATAAAAAATAAAATAGGTCTGGGGGCATAGCTCAGAGGTAGAAGGCCCCTGGGTTCAATTCCCAGCACCATACATACACAAACACAAACAAAAAAATTTCTGATAAGCAGACATTATATACTGATTGATAGAACTATGTAATACCAACTATGAAGGATTCTTGCCAAAATATTGAGCCTAAATCTCATCAAGCCTCTCTAGATATACCATTTATAGGAAATATGAGACTGAGGAATATATTAAAGAATACGATGGGGGCCGGGCATGGTGGCACACACCTGTAATCCCACTACTTGGGAGGCTGAGACAGAATTGCAGGTTTGAGACCTGCCTCAGCAAAGTAGTGAGACCCTCAGCAACCTAGGGAGACTCTGTTGCAAAACAAAAAATAAAAAGGGCTGGGGATGTATCGCAGAGGTAGAATGCCTCTGGATTCAATCCCCAGTACCAGAAAGAAAAAGAGAGAGAGAGAGAGAGAATACCATGGGGATGAACTCTCCGAAATCAAGGTTGTGGAAAACTAGAGAAGTAATCTGTCTCTGACAAATGCATTGCTGGGAAAGGAAAGAGATGGGGCATAAAACCGATAGTTTAAAAGTCACAGTTACGCCGGGCGTGGTGGCGCACGCTTGTAATCCCAGTACTTTGGGAGGCGGAGACCGGAGGATCCGAGTTCGCGGCCAACCTCATCGCGCATGCGCGGGCGCGCGTGATTTATCTCTCCTCTCTCTCTCTCTCTCTCACTCTCTCTCTCTCTCTCTCCCTGTCCCTCTCTCTCTCTCTCTCCCTAGTGAGGCCCTCTGCAACTTCGTGAGACCCGGTTTCAAAAATAAAGCATAAAAAAATAGGGCCGGGGGCGTAGCGCGGAGGTAGAACGCCCCTGTGTGCCCCGGAACCGCAAAAAAAAAAAAAAAAAAAAAAAAAAGTCACAGTTACTATGTATGGGCTTTATCTGGCTTATGATTTAGATGGATAGACCATAAAAATCTTATGGAACAATTAGGTGAATTTATGTGCTGTTACTGGGGAATAAACTTGACCAAATTGTATATGTGCATGTACAAATATGTAAAAATAAATCCCACTATTACTTTTAAACAAAAAGACATGATTAGTTAACATCAGGTTATTTCAGGTCCCTTCTGTAAGGACCAGCTTCATTAGCATGTCAATTAAAACTGGACTATTTGGGAAAATAAATGTATACTGAGTATGATTTGGGGTGCTATCGGGGAATTATTGCCAATGTTAGTGGTATTGTAGTTATTTTAAAGGTCTTTATCTTTTGGAGATACATACTGAAATATTTACAGATGAAATTACATACAATGAATTTTCTCAAAATCATCTAGGTATAGAGGAAATATGGAGGGCAAACAAGATTTGCCATCAGTTGATCATTACTGAAACTAGAGAAAAGATACAATGTATGTTCATTATATCTTTTTTCATACTTTTGCACATGTTCAAGACTTTCCATAATCAAAAGCTTAAAAGATTCAACAAAAAAATAATAATATTAAAATCGGGTAAGGGCCGGGCATGGAGGCGCATGCCTGTAAACTTGGGAGGCTAAGACAGGAGGATCACAGGTTTAAGAATAGCTTCAGCAACATAGAGAAACTCTCAGAAACCTGGTGAGACCCTGTATCGAAACAAAAAAAAATTTTTTTTAAATGGCTGGGGAGGAGTGTAGCTCTGAGGTAGAATGTCCCTGGGTTCAATCCCTAGTACCACAAAATAGAATAAAATAAAATTTGGTGAGACTAAATAAATTTAAAAAGTAGTTGTCTAAAGATAGAGGCTTTATAATGTTGAAGGAGACAATCCACAATAAAGTTATAGTAGCATGAATCTTTTTGCAATAAATAAAATTCATAAGACAAAACTGCAGAAAATAGGAAATTGGCAAAAACATAATAGCAGTAAGAGACTATAATTCATTTCTGTCAGCATATGACAGATACAATAGACAAAAAGTAAGTAGGCCTATAAAGGCTTTGAATTATTTAATCAGTAAGGCTGAATCCTATATCCTGAGCATGGTGAACACTTTCTTTTCAAGAACCAATGCAACATTTATAAAAATCAATCTTTCTTAAGACCATAAGGAAAACCTACATAAATTCCAAAAAGTAAAGTAAAATCAGACCCCATTCAGTTTGTTTGTTTTTTTTTCTTCGCCTCCCAAGTACTGGGATTACAAGTGTGCACCACCACGCCCAGCTCCCATTCAGTTTTAATAATGCAGTAAAGGTAGAAATTAGGATCCAAAACAATCTTCTACATTACTGATGGGAATGTTAAATGGTACAGCCACTTTGCAAGATAGTTTGGCAGCTTTTGAATAAGTTAAGCATATATCTACCATATGGGCCAAACATTTCATTCCTGGGTACTTGCTAAAGAGAAAAGAAAGCACATGTCCATACCATGACTTACACAGAAATATTTATGCCAGCTTCATTTATAATAGTTTAAAACTGGATATCAACTGCTGTGGTCTGTATATCACTTATTCCCCTGAATTTATGCGGGGGTTTAATCCCAGAACTCATATGTTAATGGTATTAAGAGGGTGGAAACTTAATCTGTCTATGGTGTTTAGAGTTGGGGCATTTGGAAAGTAATTGGGTTTCGATAAGGTCATTAGGGTGGAGCTCCCATGATGAAATCCTGGTGGCTTTATAAGAACAGGGATGGAGACCAGACACAGACATGCACACTCTGTCCCTTGCCATATGATGATGTCATGTGCTACCCCAGGACTCTGCCAACAAGAACGCCTTCACCAGAATGAGCTGATACCATCAGCACACCCTTGAGCCTCTAAAACTATAGGCTAAATAAACCTCTTTTCTTTATAACGTTAGCCTGCCTCAGGTATTTCATTATAGTAATACAAAGCTGACTAATACACCACCCTAATGTCCTTCAGCAGCTGAATGAATAAGTGATTTGTAGCTTATTTATATGCAATACTACTCAGCACTTAAAAATGAACAAGGTATACATAGAACAACATGAATGGCTCTCAAAATAATTATGTTGAGTAAAAGAAGCCAGACCAAAAATGACCTTTATATGATTCCAAGAAAATACAAACTAACCTACAATACCAGAAAGCAGATGCATGGTTGCCTGGGGAGGTGGTGACTGCAAAGGAGCGTGAAGAACCTCTGGGGGTCATGGGTAGGCCCATTGTGCTGATTATACTGATACTTTCATGATTATATACATTTGTCAAAACTTATCAAATTGTACAGCTTAAATATGTACAGTTTATTGTATGCCATTTATCACTTGTTTTTTTTTAATTCTAGGAATAAACCTAATAAGAAAGGTATGGGACCAAAATGAAGAAAATGTTCAAAGTTTATCAAAAGGTAACATAAACTAGACATGAGCCAATGGAAAGATAGAGTTAACTCTTTGGTAGGGAGACTCAATTTCATAAACTTAGTACAATAAAAATACCATGGGATATTAGTTCACTTATTTATTTGAAGTTGAACAATAATTCCAAAATTATTCTAGAAAAATGAAAATATAGGATATCCAGAAATAGAAGAATAATGTTAGCACAGGAGTAGGCAAGTCAATGGAAGAAAATAAAGTTCAGAAATAAAGCCATGAAGCTGGGAATGGTGGTGCACACTTGTAATCCCAGTACTCGGGAGGCTGAGACAGGAGGATCGCAGGTTTGCAGCTAGCCTCAGCTACATAGTGAGGCCCTCCGCAACTTAGTGAGACCCTGTTTCAAAATAAAAAAATAAAATAGCGATGGGGGTGTAGGTCAGCGGTGGAATGCCCCTGGGTTCCATCCCCAGTGCCAAAAAGAAAAAAGAAAGAAAGAAAGCCTTGAATAGACTGGAATCTGAGCTATAAGAATGATAGTCCAGATATGTGAGGAGAAGATGATTTAATAATTAAAATTGTGTAACAGCCTAACTATTACTAAGTGGAGGAGTTGTCTCTCCACCCCCCACCAAAACAATTCTAAAAGAATAAAATATTTTAAGGCTGGGCATGGTGGTGCACACTTGTAATCCTAGTACTTGGGAGGCTGAGACCGGAGGATCCGGGTTCATGGCCAGCCTCAGCTACTTAGTGAGGCCCTCCGCAACTTTGTGAGACCCTGTTTCAAAATAAAGAATAAAAAATAGGGCCGGGGGTGTAGCTCGAAGGTAGAACGCCCCTGGGTTCGATCCCCAGTACCGCAAAAAAAGAATAAAATATTTTAATATAAAAACAAAGCTATAAGAGTACTAAAACAAAGCATGGATGGACATTTTCATATCGATGGACTAAGAAAAACCTTTATTTGAGTTTGGAGCAAACTCTAAGAGGTATAATGTGAAAGATTGGTCAATTTAACCATGATAAAATTTTAAATTTCAGTGGTGAAAAAATAAATTATAAAATGTGAAAAATATGTGCAATACATCTGAGAAACAAAAGGACAATTTCCTTGGTGAACAAAGAACTCTTTACATAGCAGTAAAATAAACAACCCAATAAAAATGGATGAAATAATTGAGCAAGTAAAAGAAAAAAGCCATCAAGCATGCAAAAGCGATGCTAGATCTTATTAAAAATAAAGCAATACTTGGGAGGCTGAGACAGGAGGATCGCAGGTTCGAGGACAGCCTCAGCAAGTAGTGAGACTCTCATCAATCCAGCAAGACCCTGTTTCAAAATAAAAATAAAATAAGGCTGGGTGTGGTTCGATCTCCAATACCACAAAACAAACAAACGAACAAACAAACAAAAAGTAAAGCAAATGTGAATTAAAGCATTATTTTAGTTATCTTCGAACGATGAATCGCTTCAAAGTTTAGTGACTTAAAATGACAATTCATAGTTGTTACCTCTGACAGTTATTGTAGATTGGGGATTCAGAAATTGCTAGGATGAATTGTTCTACCCAGGTTCTTTCATGGGTTGGAGTCAGGTGTTAACTGGAACTGAAGGGTCATTCCCACGGTGCCAGACACTCGTGTAGCTGGCAGCTTGGTGCTGGCTGCTGCGGCAAAGGCTTTGGTGCCTCCCCAAGTCTGCCCTTTGCACAGAGCTGTTTACATGTTCTCACAACATGGTGACTGATGTCCTCCCAGCCAGCAACCCCAAAGACAAGGCAGAAGCCACGATGGCCCTTACCACCCAGCCTGGGCAGTCACACTACCACCTTCTGCCATACCACATTGGTCACCCGGGGGTGGGCGTACTGGGCACGTAACCGTGCAGTCACACAGGGCCACACTTGTTTTTAAGCTCTACTATTGCCGTATCAATAGTATTTATAACTTCATCTTTGTACTTTTGTTTTTTGGGTTTTTTTGCGGTACCGGGGATTAAACGCAGGGACATTCTACCTCCGCGCTACGCTCCTGGCCCTATTTTTTAATACTTTATTTTGAAACCAGGTCTCACGAAGTTGCGGAGGGCCTCACTAAGTAGAGAGGGAGAGAAAGAGAGAGAGAGAGAGAGAGAGAGAGAGAGAGAGAGAGAGAGCTGAGGCTGGCCATGAACCCGGATCCTCCCGTCTCTGCCTCCCAAAGTACTGGGATTACAAGCGTGCGCCACCACGCCCGGCATCTTTGTACTTTTGTTTCATAAGTGAATCCAATGGGGCAGAGAGGATATGGGTGGGCAGAGGAGATACACACAATATGTATATCTACCACTGTTCCTTGCTACCCATTCACATACAACATTAGCAATGCACAGAATTCTGGGGACAGTGTAGTAAGACTCAAAGCAAACACAAGTATTAAGTGTGCTTTGAAAGCTATCAGAGTAGAGTGTGCGTGTATCGAGAAATGAAATGAAAAGTTATTTTTCCATCATTTAGTTCTGGTAAGAACAGAATACATATGCATGTATAAACCATAAAATATGAATTGTATAATCTTGGGGATTCCATATGAGTTAAATGTTCTTATGTTTGCACTTAAAACTGGCATTGCACAATATAAAGATGAGCAGTAAATTTCTTGCTAAAACTTTAACATTTTAATTTTTTCTTCAGGATGACATTCAATGGCTGATTTTAAAACACCCTGAAAAGTTGAGAGACTACAAAAGAAAAACGGGAACAACTTTAGTTATAGTACTTTTATTAACACCAGTTTCTTTTACTCTCAATCTTGCAAATTATGTAGCCAGCCATGGTCACAGATCAGCTCTGACATGAGAGGTAAAAGGGGTGTACATACACCAGGAGGTGGGTCATTGAAATCCATCTTGGGATATAGCTCAGTGGTAGCGTGCAACCCTTAGTACTACAAAAATAAATATAAAAATAAATTGAAATATACTTACCTGTAACCCAGCAAATGTATAGGAATTGTTCAAAAGCATTTTCACAATTATACAAAAATACACATGCAAAGATGTAGCATTGGTGAAAAATTTGGAAACTAAGCTCCTAGTTTGCCAGTCCCTATCACTCCCAATCTTATACTTACTTTGTTTCAATGACATACATTTCTTGCCTTGTCATATAAGCATTTGAGTATAACCAGCTTATTGAAAAGCCCACATTTTATATTTATTTAACCATTTATACAAAAACTGTGTGTCAGGCACGCTTCTAAGTGCTTTATAAATAATAACTCAAAATCCTCAAAATGACCATATGGAACTGATATTCTTATCTTCATTTTATAGATGAGGTAACTGAGACTCAGAGAAACTAACATACTAAAAGTCATTCCACTAATAAGAGAAACCAACATTTTAATGCAGGCCTCAGCCTCAAAAATCCATGCTTATTCCCACCTCTGTGAAATAGTTTTATGTCTTCTCTAGAGAAATCTCTTTCGTACTAGGTAGAGGGCTCTTTTAACCTCTGGGACTAATGTTAGACACAGATTCTAGGGAAGTTGCAAGTAAAAATTCATAAAACCGAAAGTAACTTGGCAAAGCACTTTACTTCTACAGAAGGATATGCAACCAACATAAACTCTGGTAAGTCTGCTGGGCTTTTATCCCTAATGCAATCCTACCCCTTACCCTGATTTGGGGAGGGCTTGGGTTCACAACTGGCCACTGGCTATTCTCTAATACAGACAGAAACATAGTTTCAAGAAAGAAACAAAGTCTTAGGGTACATTCTGCATTGATTGGCTCACTGTTAGGACAGACAAAGTTTAGAAGCACAGTTTAGGGTACACTCTGCCTTAATTGGCTTACTGCTAGGAGAGACAAACTGGTACACAAGTTACAAAATAGACCCAGGCCATAGTTACAAATGAATGCTTAAGCTACAATCACAACATGGAAAGGAGTACACCTCTATATAATTTGCTACTTCCTTAGAAAAGTTTTTTTCCTTACACTAATTCCCTAAAACCCATCACTGTTTTACTTAAGATTCTATCCAGTTAATTTTAATGTGTCCATTACAAATGTGACTTAAAGCTCCCTCTCCACCTCACCACCATAGCTAGAGTAGAGGTAGAAGCAGCAGGACACATCTGCTCCCATGCCCACCTCTTCCTGGGCCAATGACTCTCTTCCTTCCAGGGCAGCAGGAGGGATAGGAAAACCAGATCTTCCATAGTACAAGCCTCTCTTCACTCACTGCCTATTGGCCCAGTATGGACAGTGGTGGCTACAATCAGTCCTGTTGGGGAGGGGCTAGTACCAGCACTGGTAGGAGACTTGGCCACATCATCATGCTGATTCCCAGCAAAAACTGTGTTGCATTCCTGAGATGTCTGTGCCACTTAATGAAGCCCATGTGGTGGTCCCTATAAGGCTAGCTCCCTATGCCATCTCTTCTCCATGGCGCCCATCACCCTTGGGATTTCTCTTGCAAACACTTTGGCTACTAATGAAGTTAGGCCCCTGCAGTTCTCTCTTGCTCTGGTACCACAGGGAGAGGTCAGCAAGGCAAGTGACCAAGTAAGCACACAACCCCTTACAGGTTTGCCCAAATTCTAGGGACAGCTCTCTGGGGGGCTCTCTAAATTGTCTTTGGAGAGGTGAATGGAGGAAAGAACCTTATCATGAACGCTGCATGGCCCTGCAAGGTGACTTCCTTCTCTTTCTCAGTCCTCTGTGGAGCAGAAACCCTGTGCCCTGAGCTGCAGCAGTATTTACCCACTCTGCTTCCTTATTTATTTAATTATTTATTTGTTTATTTATTGTGGTACTGGGGATCGAACCCAGGGGCATTCTACCTCTGAGCTATACCCCCAGCCCGACTTTTTTTGTTCTTTATTTTTTTTGAAACAGGGTCTCACTAAGTGGCGGAGGGCCTCACTAAGTAACTGAGGCTGACCGTGAACCCGGATCCTCAGGTCTCAGCCTCCCTACTCTGCTTCCTTGAAAGGTGGTCCTATGAGATGCTCCAACACTAAAGGATCCTGTGGGTGAATTCATTTGGAATGAGCTACATACTCTGTCTCTGGAAGATTCTCAGTTTTGTTAGATTTCTCTTTTCATGAGATTACCTAACATGTCAGAGGTCCTAAGAATTCCTGCAATAAAATGGCTTACCTGTGTTTTAACTTAGTGTTTCCCAGACTTATTTGATGATGAAATTCATTTTGCCCTACACTTACGACTCTACTGGTCACAGACCCAACCAGGCAAGAGCGATTCTTCCCCTTCTCCCTGCATGTAACAAATGCTCTGCAGCACCCAGAGAAAAGCTGTTCTACATCACTGTCCCTGCAAACCCAAAATTGGCTGTGTCAAAACACAATGAAGGTGTGTGGGTGGCTCTGCTGCCAGGGTAGATGATCAGGCAGTCCAGGAGCCTGGAGAAGATCCAAGTGGGAGAAGTGCTTAGAGGAGAGAGAAGGAAAATTAACACGTCAAAATCCTTCTTCCCAGATAGCATAAAACAATCTGTATTTGCATAGCAAAATATCTTTTCCTGGTAGGACAAAGCTTCATTCCCCCTCCCCTTCTTTGTACTTCAATTCTTGGTTCTGGTTGTGACTTAGCAAGGTATCCATCAGCTGTTGCCTAAATGTGGTTGAAGAACATTATTTTTGAGGGGGAGTGGTGCTGGGGATGGAACCCCGGGGAATTCTACCACTGGGCTACACACCCAGCTCTTCTTATTTTTTTATTTTGAAACAGAATCTTGTGAAGCTGCTGAGACTGGCCTTGAGCCTGCAATTCTCCTGTCTCAGCCTCCCAAGTACTGGGATTACAGGTGTGCACCACCATGCCTGGCTATTTTTCTATTTTTATTTTTTATTATTTATTTATTTATTTATTTATGCAGTACTGGGGATTGAACCCAGGGGCATTCTATTTCTGAGCTACACCCCCGGCCCTATATTTTTATTCTTTATTTTGAAACAGGGTCTCACTAAGTTGCGGAGGGCCTCACTAAGTAACTGAGGCTGGCCGCGAACCCGGATCTTCCAGTCTCAGCCTCCCACGTACTGGGATTACAAGCGTGCGTCACCACACCCAGCTATTTTTTCTTTTTAAGAGACAGAGGCTTGCTAAGTTGCCCAGACTGGCCCTGAACTCCTAGGTTTAAGTGATCCCCTGCCTCAGTCTCCTGAGTAGCTGGTACTACAGTTGTATACCACTGTACCCCGTTGCAATTAAAGGCTTGGCCCCCAGAGTAGATCTCTTGGGAGGTGGGTAGTACCAGTGCTGGTAGGAGACTTGGCCACATCTTCATGCTGATCCCCAGCAGAAACACCATATTGCATTCCTGAGATGTCTGTGCCTCTTCATGGGAGATCCTCCTCATGTCATTGGGGGTGTGCCCTCCAACAGATTGTGAGATTCTTGCCTATCTCTCTTTCTCTCTGCTCCTGGTTCAAATCACTTGCTTGCTCCTGAGCGCTCCACCATTGCTCTCTGCCATGATGGGTCACAGCCAGGAACTGAGCGGATGCCAGTGCCTTGCCCTTGAACCTCCAAAAGTCTGAGTTAAGTAAACCTCTTTTACTTAGTGAGGCCCTCTGCAACTTAGTGAGACCCTGTTTCAAAATAAAGAATAAAAAATAGGCCGGGCGTGGTGACACACACTTGTAATCCCAGTACTTTGGAGGCGGAGACCGGAGGATCCGGGTGCGCAGCCAGCCTCAGCTCTCTCTCTCTCTCTCTCTCTCTCTCTCTCTCTCTCTCT